>OLKM01002187.1:0-7500 GCA_900291075.1 Melanogrammus aeglefinus
GTCATCATCCCAGTCCAGCTTGTCACCTAATGTACACGCACACATGCACACACACACACACACACACACACACCACACACACACACCACACATCACACACAATCCTCATCACACCCAGTCCACAGTCTTCTGTCGTCACCTCGTCCATACGCATTACGCATCCTCGCAGCCGTCTGCGCGCAGCTTCCTCTGGAGAAAATCCTTCTACGTCATCATCCCAGTCCAGCTTGTCACCTAATGTACACGCACACACACACACACACACACACACACACACACACACACACACACACACACACACACACACACACACACACACACACACACACACACCTCTACTTACCATTTATTAGCACTAGACGTTTCTGTCGCGAGGCAATATGTCGCGAGAGTAGTGCGTGCGTGCGCGGAGGGCGAGGAGAGGTAAGATGGGAGAGGCGCAAGGGAACTGCACGTCCTGTTGCATTTCTATTAGCCCTGTAGTCGCCATGGAGACCAATGCACAGTACAGCCAGGGTTTCAACCAGCAAGGATATGTCAACCTATTGTTTTTTATCTCCCTCTTTCTGAACGTTATAACATTTTTTAACACGTTGCCACCATGTTACTTTGCAGCATACAGTTATAATGGCAAAATTACAAGGGACCCAAATGTGTAAGTTAACGTTAGCACAATAAGGCTCGAGGACTTTGCATCCAATTTGTTATAATTACTGTACCTTCAATTTCCACAAATAAATCTAAATAAAGAAAATCGTAATGAACGCTTTTAATGCATTGCTTCAATGCTCTTGGTCCTGAATATCAATACTGAGTTGTTTCTAATTATGGTTGGACAGTGCCTCCCGGTGTTGCAATTGAATATCGTTTTCTCAAACACCTTTCAGTAACCCATTGGGACGACAGGGGGCGCTAATATAGTTTGAGATCACATGCAATGGCTTTGTTGTTGCTTTATCGTAGGCTCCCTGTGAGAAACAACAGGAATGCAACTCAAATACAAATAACCGGTCTTAGGTCCGAGCCAACTGTTTTTTATGGATTGAACTGGCATGCTTTTTTTTACCATACGCATCACTGTAGAAAGTCTGTCAGAGAGAGAGAGAGAGGGAGAGGGAGAGAGAGAGAGAGAGAGAGAGAGAGAGAGAGAGAGAGAGAGAGTGAGAGAGAGAGAGAGAGAGAGAGAGAGAGAGAGAGAGAGAGAGAGAGAGAGAGAGAGAGAGAGAGAGAGAGAGAGAGAGAGAGAGAGAGAGAGAGAGAGAGAGAGAGAGAGAGAGAGAGAGAGAGAGTTATTGGCATTGACCAATAGGGGGCAGCAGAGACCAATCACTGGGCAGCAGTACTGGCTCACATTTCAGCGGACGTAATTAACGGTAATTACCGTAGAGTCGTCAAACTCGCCCCATCACCCCAGCAGCCTGCAGATTGTCTATTATCTGGAGATCAATATGGACACAAGATGCGTGTGCACTCTTGCGTTGGGCACGTGCATCTGTGATGATAAGCGGTGTTGACTGCAAGCAATAATAGCAATTATTGCACACACACAAACACACACACGCAACCACACGCATACATACACACACAAGCACTCCACTTCAATAAATATTTTGGCCTATTAGAGAGGAAATGATTAACCTTCCCTCACTGCAGTCCTTTATAATCAACGTGATGGTTTAAACAAAGCAGATAACTTCCCTCACAACCACAACTTGCAGTTTATTTTCATTAGACTGATTCATAAATCTGTTGGCCGTATGTAATCCATGGAAATCCGAGCCACACAGGATCCAGGCAACCTTTCCTTGGGTTGGGTACACATTGCAGATCTCACGTTTAGTTTAACATATACTGGCAGGTGGAAGTGCCAACTCACCCAAGCCCTCCCCCCCCCCATCGCGTGCCCACCACCACAGGCTCACACACACACACACAAACACACACACCACGACCACACACACACACAACACACACACACACACACACACACACACACACACACACACACACACACACACACACACACACACACACCTGTGCAGACTACTAGATTACTAGCTCTCTCAGCCATCCCATAGTCAGCCATTTGATGTACCGAGTCACTGGCCCTGCTACTACTGTCTCTGGCTTGTGTGGGTGTGTGCATGTGTGTGTGAGTGAGACAATGTGTCTGTGTGTGTCAGTGTGTGTCTGTGTGTCAGTGTGTGTATGTGTCAGTGTGTGTGTGTGTGTGTGTGTGTGTGTGTGTGTGTGTGTGTGTGTGTGTGTGTGTGTGTGTGTGTGTGTGTGTGTGTGTGTGTGTGTGTGTGTGTGTGTGTGTGTGTGTGTGTGTGTGTGTGTGTGTGTGTGTGTGTCAGTGTGTGCGTCAGTGTGTGTGTGTGTGTGTGTGTGTGTAAGTTGAAGGTGTCAAGGTGAACAGGGCACCTCCATCTCCATATAGGCTGTAGGCTACAGCTGCTCCTGGGAGATTGGCACTTCAAACACACAGATAGTCCCTCAGATGTCCCTCTGAGTGTGTGTGCATTTGCACATGTGCACGTGTGTGTGCGTGTGTCTGTTTGTGTGTGTATGTGTGTGTCTGTGTGTGAGTGTTTGTATCCGTGTGTGTTCGAATGTGACGGATGTGTGTGTGTGTGTTGTGTGTGTGTGTGTCTTTGTGTGTGAATGTGTGCTTGTGAGAGAGATAAGGTCCATGAGATAGCTCTGTTTTGTAAGGTGTGGAAGTTATTCCATCATCTCTGCAGTGTTAAATACAAAGACAGCGGAAGCGTAACCTGCGTTTAGCGACGCTAAACCAGCCTCTGTCCAGGGTGGTCACTAAAACAGCCTCTAACCAGCGTGCAGTATGGTCACTAAACCAGCCTCTAACCAGCGTGCAGTATGGTCACTAAACCAGCCTCTAACCAGCGTGCAGTATGGTCACTAAACCAGCCTCAGCCACAGTAGGCCTACTGCTGAACAGCTGGCAACATCAGGACTGCAAGTTGTGTGTTACAGACTAGGAAACCCAAGAGTATTTACTGCTATTGATCTATCATCCCCCCAAAATGTTCAATGTTATACAATGTTTTATTTTTTTTCTCTTTTCTTTTTATTTCTTTATTCTAACTATTGCATTTGTTCTGTCTATCATCAGTCAAGCGGTTTGTGTCCTGATGATTGGCATTCCAAGAATCTAAACATATTCGTCTTCTGTTTCTTCTTATTATTATCATTCTCCTCATTGTCTTAAGACGAATGATTACAACACCATGACCAACAACACAACCACCACACCCACCACATTACTTAATTGGCAGGACAACATTGTTAGCTCACAATGTTGTTCTGCCAATTAAGTAATGTTAGTGCCCACATATGCCATCACAACAATGTGTAAAGGGATAAATTAATACTGTTTGGGGGTCTGTTACCGCCTTGTGGGCCGAGCTCACTCTAGATCTGATTTGGTTTAAATCAGGTACCTTAAATGAAATGGATTATACACCAGTTTGTGCAAAACAATTGTTTGAGAAATGCAAATCATCATTAAATACAATAGTACTATTCACACTATGTTGAACATGTTAACGTTTTAATGTACAAACAGCCTAACTCATATTTACCAATAAGGCAGTAAGCAAAAAGCTAGCTCCTTTTTTTCTGGACATTTATGAATACATGCACAGTAATATTGAAAGAAAGGAAAAAAACAACTCATAAAACATATAAAGATTAAGGTTGGATGATCAATCAATATTAATATCTGTTGCGATACCACCATCACAATGTTGATGTGTTTCTTAAATACATTTCTCATATTTTTTTATAGGCTACGTATATAAGCATGGATCACAGACTGGGCTCAGGACCCCGATTCAGTGCAATGCATTCAGGCAGAGCACAACAGTCTCAACAGTCAGTGCGTGTCAACCTTCAAGCATGCAGCGCACCACAAACACACAGATGGAAACCACAGTTGATCAGGTAGTTCTGTTGGCAAAATGAGGCGAAACAGAGTGTGAGGAAACTGTCACCAAAGAAGAAGAACTTGTACCTAACAATGGTCATACCACTCAGCTTATTTGGAAATGGTTTGGCTACCTGAAGTCTGACCGAGCTCAGACTAGCATTAGGTGCAACATATGTCAGCGACCAGTCCTCAGCAGAACTGGAAACCCCACCAAACTCTTCCTCCATTTCACAAGTAGCGAACCCAAAGAGCACTCTGGAAGCTTGAGCATGTTTATCATGCTAGATTCAGCCTCCCCCAAGTCGTAGCCAGCAGTGCAGCCCTCAAGCCCCCACAACCAACAAATGTGCCATTACCCCATAGGAAAAGAAACCGAAGCGATTCAAATTGCGATGCAATTACATATTGTGTCGCAAAAAATTATTATCTTCCTCATGATTCGGTTCAATATCGATATGAGGTGTGCGATTGGATATCACCACGATTCAATATCCAAATATAACAAATGTACACAGGTTCAGTGACAACGTATGAATATGCACAATTTATGTAACATTTTCAGCAATTCAAAATACTGAATAAAATCTAATCTGAATAATTTTCTCGACTATATAACAAGGAGATCAAAGTGACAGGAAGGTTGTCTTATCCATATCCATTTACATCTGGAAAAAGTCTGGAAAAACATAAGCTTGCAGAGACCTCAGCTTGAACAAAAATTAGCACTTCTGGCTACATAATGTAAACAAAATGGAAACGCGACAGAACACTGAAAACAGCAGAGAAAAGGGTTAGAAGTCCAGCAGTCCCACAGAAGCCGAATTTTGCTAGAAACTCATACCCATACACTGCTTTAGGACAAACATTTGTTACTACATGTAGGGGCAGCTTTACTTCACACTCCTGGCATTGGGCATCATTTTGGTGAGAGAAAAACAAATAATCCACATTTTCTGGAGGCAACGAGACCTTTGGGAGCTAACAATTGCACCTGCGCTTTAGAGATGCGCTAGCTAGGCACAGATGTGGCGGGGATGGAAGGGTGGCCATAGAGGCCAGCATAGGAATGGTGTGCGCATTGCCTTTCCACCACTCCAGCGGACTGGCACTGAGGGGAATGGATGGCATGTTCCTGCATGAGTCCATTTGTTTGCTTTGTCTCATTTACTGGATCCACAGCAAGCCAATTACTTCCAGCTCGGCCTTCTTTGCAGGCCAGGGTGTTCAGGGCTCTTCTTTGGTGCCAGACTCTGCTGCTGCTGCTGCTCTCGATACTTCACTAGATACCTCGAGTGTGACGCTGGTCTAAAATTGACACATTAGCAAACAGGGTACTTTCAGTTCATTTCACCTGCACGCCCTTACACAGTGACGCAACCAGTTTATGTACATGCATATGTATGTGCTCATACGTTTACATACCCTGGCAGAATTTGTGAAATATTGACCCTTATTTTGTACGGGGACCAGCTCGTCATTTTCTTTATTGCTAATTTTGTTTTAATGGTTGTGCTTTTCTGTAAGGCCTTATAGTTTAATTTAAATCCCATCAAAAAACATAAAATATGTTGCCTTGTCAAACAAGGGTAGCCTACATCTTACCAGGGTATGCAGACCTATAAGCGGCTGTGCCGATACAGTGTGATACAGTGGGAGTGGGAGATTACAATCGAGCGACCCTGATTCATCTGGTGAAGAACAGCTTCACCTTTCTTCCATATGAGGGCCTAGACAGTCTCTCTTTAGTTCTCTTCTAGTTAAGGAAGACTCTTGAATCAAGGGGTCTCGGGAAGTGCTAACCAGAAGAATATCTTTAAAGTACCAATCGGAGATCTTTCAGAATGGCGCTCATCAAACTCGCTAGGATGGGCGGTCCCCCTGATGGGATGACATGCTCTCCTCAATCATGCACACAATCAGAGCCTTCAATACTTATTTAAAGCGGTTTGGCCCAATAGCAAACTGCTTATATCTTTGGTCTTCTCCTTCTGTAAAATAGGACTGTAGCAACCAAGACATTCATTTCTGAATCGGTCTTTTTGGTTAAAACACACTTTATTGTAATAACGGTTTCGAAAGGCAAAAATCTAATATCACGTAAGTGCTGTGTAGAGTCTTTGAGATCCACTCTTGGTTTGAGTGTGACTTGGTCACAGCAGAGCTTCGATGTGGAGCGGGTCGCCCCCTAGGTGAGCCACGGAGCGCTGCGTCGGACAGCGTCGTCTTTAGGTCTTGTTCTGTGTTGAATATAATGAGCTTTGAGCAGGGCTGGGAGTTGAAGCACGGCTGTCATGGCGGCGCCGGTGTTCTCATTGGAATCACGGCCCACTCAAGGTCCAATGAAGACACACTGCTTTGAATGTACGGGGGTACTTCAAGCTACAAAGGTGGTTTGTATATTCTGTGAAGTTTCAATTAAATTGTGCCGCGGCACCAACATTATTCTAGACTGTGCCAAGAATGCAGTATTGTAGATGATGGAACAGCAGATATGAAAACAATGGTCTTATTTTCCAGAAGTATACATCTGTAATTGCATAATTGGCTATTGACAGGGTAAACAAACATGGCCAGCCTAGTTAACTGTAAATAAAAAAATAAAAAAGTGTCTGTCAAGGTATCAAATCATTCCTGGGCAGCCTTGGCCAATGAAATGTACTGAATATGCTCTTAAGAAAGCTTCATGCCAATGGGTGTCTCTTCGGTAGCATTTCTGAAGAAACAGGGGAACAATGCATAACTCTGCCACTTTAAGTCTCTGCTTTCCGGGCCAGACTCTGTGCCGTCTCCTCTCAAAAGTTAATCTAAAGCATAGTAGGACTCCTGGAACCAAGATTAACGTCATCTAACCCTAACCCTAGGGTTCACGTCTCTAACATGAAACAACTCACTGGAAATTTACGGGCAGGGGACTATGAATGATAATCAAATAATAATTTTGATAATATGAATAATAACTAGGACTGCTAGCAGTCACGAGAGGTATTTCCAGCCCGCGCTCCGCCGACCCAAGCGACCGCCCTTTTCAAACGATTCAAGGGGCACGTCATCACTCACCAACGCAACTATGCCTCTGACAGGGGTGGGTCTTTGTGGTTCGACACTGGGACTTTTTCTACTCATGAAATCACAGGAACACACACAGACATAGACACACAGAAAGAAGCACTCACACATTCACACAAACACGCACACATACACGCATAAACACACACACACAAAAACACTGACACACAGACACACAAGCACACACACACAAACAGACAAAAACAACACACACACACACACACACACACACACACACACACACACACACACACACACACACACACACACACACACACACACACACACACACACACACACACACACACACACACACACACACACATATTATGGGTCCAATAGGCCAAAAAATTCAGCATGTGAAATTCAGCATGTAGACCGTGACCAAGTTTCCAATGTTTTGAACCATTGGGACAGCAGGGGTGATCATTTAACTTTGACTGCGAATTAGCGCCCCCTATGGGACAATTGGAACCGATCTC
>OLKM01002187.1:15000-23291 GCA_900291075.1 Melanogrammus aeglefinus
TGGGAGACGGCCCCTAATAGGTCCCTCATGGACCCCGAGATGAGAGGCCACTCAACACAGACGCTGCGGAGAGAGGGGAGGGGGCTGCCGGGTCAGGGGTCAGCCAATCATTATCCCCCTCCCCTCCACTTGACTGCGTAGCGGCCCTAATGATTATTAACACGTTAAAACACTTAAGGGGCCTGGAAAGCCCAGCAGGAGAGAGAGAGAGAGAGAGAGAGAGAGAGAGAGAGAGAGAGAGAGAGAAGAGAGAGAGAGAGAGAGGAGAGAAGAGAAGAGAGAGAGAGAGAGAGAGAGAGAGAGAGAGAGAGAGAGAGAGAGAGAGAGAGAGAGAGAGAGAGAGAGAGAGACATAGAGACAGAGAGAGAGAGAGATAGTTGAAGAGAAGTATGGTAATGATGTGCAGCAACGACTATGCCGATATCACTAATCAGCTGGTCCCTATGGTGAGAAGCTGGGGGACAATGTGCACGCACAGACACACACACACACACACACACGTTTGCTCCCATACACACACAGACACACACACACATGTGCATGCTCCCATACACACGCACACACACACACACACACACACAGACACAGAGGCACACACACACATGGCATGCTCCCGCACACACACACACACACACACACACACACACACACACACACACACACACACACACACACACACACACACACACACACACACACACACACACACACACACACACACACACTCACATGCTCCCAGACACACACAGACGCACACACAGTTATATCGATATTGACTACAGTTTTACACACGGGAAGGAGAGTCAAACTAATAAATATTTCTCTTTTGCATATAATAAATATTTCCTTTCCAAAGAACAAAGACATGCTTGTGTGTATGAAGGCGTGCATCTGTGTGTGTGTGTGTTGTGTTGATAAATAAATAAGCATCCAAAGCAGATTAGGAACATTCTCAATGTCTGTTGTCGGCTGTGCTGGTGTGTGGAAGAATATTATGGAATGAAATAAAATGGCACAAGCACACACAAAGTGTGGTGAAATCATAAACAGACTCATAGCCATTTACACATTTTGGTAACACTTTATATCAGTGTCATTTACAGTAATTACTGTGTAATAATCACTTTAACTACATAATTTCATTAACATGTTATTTCGTTATGGACCGTGTAATTACAGATGTTTAATAGGAAAATATTGTTACACATGTGTAATAAGATAGTGATAATGTAATTATAATATGGTAACATTATCATAACATTTAGAAAAAGGGAATCTTGTTAGATAGCTTAACAAACCTGTGTCACAAATGTGTGAAACAACTCGTGTTTCATGACCAAGTCCTCTTCCATGGGTCTCTCACATTTGTGAACTACTTTAACAAACGTGCGCCACAAATAACCAACAATACACATACCTTATGACCCCTCTTTCACGACAGTGAGATCTTGCTACATCAGCCACATGTCCTTCTTATTAAATGCTAATACAGAGGTGCATTGTAACACATTAATAAAGGTGAATAAGATCCATAGAGTGAAGTTGAACACAACAGTTACAGCAGGTATAACTACCTCCGTGTCCCTCCGTTTCATCCAGCCGTGGTCGCGAGTCGGAGGATCTTTCCGTGAGACGGAGAGGCGAGCGGGACTTCAATGGCGTCGTCACCCAAGCGTTGGTAGCGACGTACTCTGCATGAATTGTGTGTGTCGTTAAAAGGAAGGCCCATGAGTGTGTCTTCTATGCATCAGTATGTGTTTGTCGTCTATCATCACCGTGTTAATAGAAAGGTCCGGACCAGGAAGCAGACGCCGTTGCACAGGTAAATCACCACAGTGAAACAGTGAGTGTAGTGATTATTGGTTGTTGATTTAAGGCACCACACAATTCATAGATGAAGTCTACGAATTTACATTTTGTATCCTGTGTATTTCAGCATTTCCCCTTGTAGCATTAAACAACCTGTGGAAGTATACTCACCAGTGTGATCGCCTTAAGGGCTTATGCACTCATTTCATGTTATTATTAATATGTTGATGTAAATTCGTAGACTTCATGTCATGTTAATTACATGTTAATTAAAAACATGTGTTGTCCAATCGTCTCCACCAGCACTTCCTGTCTGTGCTGCATGGGGAAGCTCTGATCGCTCTGAGAAAGGCGTACAGAAGGACTCCTCTCCACCCATGACGGAAAGAGAAACCTATGGCTGAAATCATCAGGAGAAATCCAACTAGTCAAAGTTTACAACGACCAAAAAATGTGGGAGATAATCATCTTCGAATACTGTATTTGCATTTTTCACAAAAACCATTGGGAAGCTTAATGTTTGATTCATTAAAGGAACAAAAAGATAGAAAAAACTGATTTGGGTGTGGGAATTAAACGGCCAATCCAAAAAGATGAAGAGGAACGTCAGGAGCCAAGCTTCAACATCCGGCCACTCCTGAACAGCTCAGAAAGGGCTTTAAACACATTCATTGTTGGAATGGAAACTGTTGGACAAACCATTGCTCCTACAACAGCCAAAATCACTTCTCCACCTGCCAGCACATGTATTCTATATGATTACTATAGAAATATATATATATAATAATTCATGTAAAATCATACATTATGTTTTGAATCTGTCCACGGTCCACTCATTAGCCGCGTCATCACTACTCCGCCACACAGCAACCCGTGCTGTCGGATACTAATACACACTGACAAGATGATTTTTGAGCTTAAAGTCTGAAATAGGCACTTTTATCAATAGCAACGAATCAGAAAGATAGCTCTGTGTACTTATTGTGTAGTTTTATTATGGATCCAAAAATAAATATTATGTCATAGTCCTCATTTCAGTACATCCATCCTCCACACACAGAATGTTATATTTAAATAATAAATAAGCAAGTCCACAGATAAAATGGACTTAAGGGAACAGATTTTACAATTAAAAGTCGTCCATGGGTTAACGTGTTGCAAACTTTACGGTGGCCGAATCGGTTACCTGTTGACGTTCCTTTAATCTACTCATTTATGGAGGATAATTCCCTTACATGCTTTAATGTTCATGCTTATTTGATTCACATGTGCTGAAAATATACAATATGACTATTTAAACATCTTACCTTTCAAAAGTCAGACTTTGTTGTGCTGCAACTCCAATGCAATGCTATTGGGAGCTGCTAACTTCTGGGAACTTTTGAGAGGCTCAACGATCCGCCATTGCCAAGAAAATGGTCCATTGGAGCAGACAGAGTTGTCGTTAAAGCAAGGAGTTTTTCAAAGTTCAGTTTTCACATTCAGTCGGAAAGCTTGACATCTTGATATGAATCCCCCTTAAGAAATAGCACATTCAACTACTATTTGAAATGAATCCATTTGATGAAAAAGCCGGTGTCTTACTACAGTTTTCTCAGCAACCTGTGCACAATTATTGCGTTACCCGGCGGAAGCTGCCGGCTGTGAGACGAGCCTGTCGCCATTTCCACCCTTACCTCTATGGTCAACCATTCCTACTCAGGACTGACCATGCTCCACCTGAACTGGCTCCTCAACTTCCAAGAGCCAGAGGGTCAGCTGGCCCGGTGGCTCCCTGGTGTCTTCTCCAAGGACCCCAGGCTGGCTGACTCCACGGTAGTGCTGATGCTCTGTCCCGTCAGCCATGTGATGTTGAGTTGAGTGCCGTCACTGCCAGCAACATGCGGTGACAAGACGCGGTGATGTGCCGTAGTGGCTGAGCTCGATGTCACAGGACCACCGGATGGCACCGGACACGGCAAGGCCATCTCCGCAGATCCCAACGCTCCTTCAGGTTACCCCTGCTCGACCTGCTGATCCAGGAGAGGACGCCCCTGAGACCATCCATCTTTAGCCGCTTGGTGGGAACAAGAAGGTGATGGGACTGTAAATGTAAATGGGACTTGGTGTCAGCAGGCCAGCAACCAGAGTTGCCTTTCGTTTCAGCGTTGGACAAAGAGAGCAATGCCTATTACTCACAGTGGGCTAACCTCTCCCTGCTAGAGGGTCTGTTATCTCACAGTTTACAAGCACATAGGGGAGGCCACCAGGTCTTACAACTCCTGGTACCCCTCAATCCTAGTTCTAGGGTGCTCCAGCTGGTTCAGTCAGGATGGGGGTGGCCACTTTGGGGTCTCAATGACTCTGAAGCGTGCGTGGCCTCTTCTACTCACCGAATTGCCGCCAGGATGTCAAGCTGTTAGTCCACACGTGTGCAAGCTGCAGCGTCCCACACAACGGTCACCTGCTTCACTACAGCAGTACCAGGTAGGGGCCCTATGGAGTGTGTGTGCGTTGACATCCTTGGGTCTGTTCCCATCACTGTCAACAGCAACCACTATGTTCCCGTGGCTATGGAGTATTTCACAAAATGGCCAGAGGCGTATGCGGTGCCAGATCAGACCTCGGCCACAACAGTTAAGAAACGAGTGCAAATATTACGCTGGTTCGGTGCACAAGAGGTGCACAACATAGCGACCGGGGCCGTAACTTTCGAGGCCCAGGTATTCTAGGAGGTCTGTCGTCGTCTTGTAGTAAAGGAGAGTCGGACCACCACATTGCATCCACAGAGCGATGATCTGGTGTCATGATTCAATTGTACCCTGACCACCAAGCTTGCTATCCTCTCCAGCGGGTGACAAAGCAATACCCACACAGTCCATACACTGCTCCCGGGCTGCTCCAATGTTTGGACGGGAGCTGCGGACCAGTGGACCTGGCTTTTGGGTCTCACCAGGACTGGGCAGTGGGCCAGGCCTGGAGGCCCTGGGGACCCAGGGCCCAAGTGTGGGTATACACTCCCAAATGGAGGAAGGGGGTCACCCCAAAGCTCAGGAGTGGACTGGACCATGGCCCGGGCTGGCCAAACTGAAAGACGTTATTTACTGGTTGCAGCTGATGAGAGGCCGGTCACTGTGGCGCCCTACCAGCACCTCGTTAGGACTGATGAGACACCAGCTGGTGCTGAGCCCATCCCTGGATTGGACACTTCACCTGTCATGATACCTTACCACAAAGTGCCACGAGGCGCCTTCCTCGGCCTTCCTCTGCCCCTCCAGGAGTGGTATTGGGTACTGGGGACAGCTGGGGGTTGGGGCTCTGTAGCGTCCCAGATGCTGAAGATTGTTTAGCATGCTCAAAGCATGCATCAGTTAAATATTCTTTAAGTTCTGTTGTAGATACTAAAAGGCTCGTTTTGTGCTCCTTGGTTTGGTGTTCGATTGTGGAACGGGACCTCGGGGACTCATTTCGGGGGCGGACACCTGTGTTTTCCGGTAATAAATACCTTCCGTTCGTTCTACGGTCACCCAGTGTCTTCCATTTATTAAAACAGCCTCAGATTATAACAATATTGTGCTGGCGGTATGTACCATTGTTGGGGGGATGTTTATCTGTTGTTTGGTTAAATGAGCATTTGGCTATTTTTAAGGGTTTGCTTTTGTTGATGAGTGGAATATAATGCATTGTCTTTTTCATTACTATAATACTACTACTAATAATAGTTAGGCATTTTCCCTATTTATATTTATGTTCTTTGTTTCAATTGATATTTGATTAATAGGAGGAGCTGGACTATAAATGGAGCTCATTCAAGCCAGTCGAGTTGAGGAGAGTGAGGGAATGTCTAGTTACAGCCCCCTGTGTCCCTGTGTGGACCAGGAGGGGTATAGCCGGCCACAGTTTGGCCTTATTCTGCTTGTTTAGTTCATTTTTGTTATCCATTTTTCACCGACATAGATAAAATGTCAGAAGCCTGTTTCTACCAATCCCGCCTCCCTGCGCAGTAAATACCTTGTCGCAAGTTAATCTGTAGCAATGATAAACTATTGAGTACATAATATTGCAGCATTGATTATAATTGCACATTTACATTGAAGTATGAAGAAGAAGTGTATTTTTAACAGTTATATTTCAATAACAAATTTCTTTAGCGAGAGACAAAATATGCTTAAAATGTTTAAAGGCCCAAAGGATTGAAACACAAAATCAATTTTTGGTTCAAATACAAATTTGAACCAAGAAGTGATTTATTGTAGGTTGCCTGTGGAAAAAATATGACAAAAATATTGGGAAGTAAAATCACACTCTTATATTTAACAAAAGTTACATTCACAAATAGGTTTGTACGCTGTAGAGCTGAATGTGCATCATCATCATCATCATCATCATCATCATCATCATCATCATCATCATCATCATCATCATCATCATCATCATCATATGGGTTGGTTATCTTTAATGCATAGTGCATGTATCTCTACGTGCATGCAATCATTTTTGCGAGTTTGTCCATGCGTGCGTGCCTTCGGGTGTGTGTGCTTGAGTTTGCCCCAGGGGGGTATTGTGTCAGAGTGGGGTGAGCAGAGGGCAGCAGCCAGGGGAGGACACAGCAGAGAAGTGGTCAAGCTCCCCCAGATGGGTTTTTAATAGCCTTTAATCCAGCAGGTCACTGTACTGCAGGCGGACGCAGCCACCACCGCCGTAACCTATACCCACACACCCCCTCCCTCCCCTCCCTCCCTCTCTCCCTCCTCCATTCTTCCCCCATAACCTATCCTAACACCACGCTCCCTCCTCTCTGTCTATCTCTCCTCCCTTCCTCCGCACGGTCCTATGAAGCCTGCAGTTCCCTCTCCGTCTGCCTCCTCTCATTCCCTTTCAACTCCCCTCTGCTTATCTCTCCATCCACCACCACCCCCTTCTCCTCCCCTCTGTTCCCCGCTCACCGCCCCCCCCCCCCCCTCTCTCTCTCTCTCTCTCTCTCTCTCTCTCTCTCTCTTCTCTCTCTCTCTCTCTCTTCTCTCTCTCTCTCTCTCATTCTCTCTCTCTCTCTCTTCTTCTCTCTCTCTCCGTATGCCTCTCTGAAAAGCAGCAAGAAGCTAATGAGGCCTGGCTGGCGTTTATCCAGCTCTCAATCCCCCTGTGTGGTGGGGGGGGGGGGGGGGGGGGGGGGGTGCATGCGCGTGAACATGTGTGTTATTAGCCTATTGCTCGCAGGGGAAAACGGGATTCAACAGTGAAATATCTCGTGGTTATACCGCTCCAGAGATATGTGTGGAAGAAAATATATTTTATATATCGAGTCAAAATTTAAAGATTGGTGAAATGAGACGAGGGAGAGAGAACGAGTCCATGGAGTGTATGCAGGTAGAGCCCCGGTCGGGGGAACCGGGGGAACCGGGGGAACCGGGGGATCTGGGGATTTATTGGGCGGAAGGCAGGTTTTCCGCTCGATTAGTGGGATCCCAGTGCAGGGATCGAGGCTCTCCTCCAGGAATGAGACGGTTCCGTTATCTCTCGACAGAACGGACAGATGGGAATATATTCCCGCTCTGACCTCTGACCATGAAGCACCTGCCTGTCTTCAGATATGGACGCACGGAGGAGACACATGCACAAACAAGCAGCTCCATCCCCTAAAAGGCAAATAAAAGATAATCTCTATGGCAGATTGCGTTGATGTCGAAATCTGTATATTTTCCACAGGGTGGTGAATATTTTATCAACTCATTAATTCGCAATGTAGGAATTCACAGAAGCATTACCGTCATGGACCTCTTGTTATTTTTTTTTTATCTTTAAACCAACGCAAATTAACGGTTTGACGGGCGACTCCGCAGTCATTTTTTCCCTCCACATTGAATATAATTTCAGCAGAGTTTAACAATGAGTCAATTGCATTAACGCACGCGGCGCCACCATGGCGCCAAGCACAGCCGCCGGGGAAGAGACACCTGTCACGAGCTCCCCGCCAACGCAGCAGCCCCGTCGTTATTAGCGCTAAGTGACAGTATCCCCCCGCCTCTCCGTCAGTGTGAGGAGAGAAATAGAGAGAGACAGTGGCAGAGGAGGCAAGACAGCGGGAAGTATATCCCAACAACAGGTTGACTCCGCACACCCAGGCGAATGTGACAATGTTAATATTTCAGGATTGCGCCGAGGAGAAGTGATGACCCGCGCAGGTGAAGGGACTAATTAACCACTGTTTGACCCGACCATGAATACATAAGACGGCCCCTCTCTGTCTCTCTCTCTTTCTGTCTCTCTCTCTCTGTGTCTCTCTGTGTCTCTCTGTGTCTCTCTCTGTCTCTCTCTCTTTCTGTCTCTCTCTCTCTGTGTCTCTCTGTGTCTCTCTGTGTCTCTCTGTGTCTCTCTCTGTCTCTCTCTCTTTCTGTCTCTCTCTCTCTGTGTCTCTCTGTGTCTCTCTGTGTCTCTCTGTGTCTCTCTCTGTCTCTCTCTTTCTGTCTCCCTCTCCCTCCCTCCCCCTCTCTCTCTCTCTCTCT
>OLKM01002187.1:23521-26021 GCA_900291075.1 Melanogrammus aeglefinus
ACTGAATAGCGGATCATATAGCAAATATGATAATGAGAGAGCGCTATTCAACATTACAGATACCCAACACCTGCAGTATATATACTGTATATCATAGTATAATACAATATAAAATGGGCCATGAGACTCATTGTGTTGCACTGTGAATTGCTTGTAATTTTATATATTTGTATGTAAATGACATCAAGTGGACTTCTGAATGTATAGCCTATCACTGTACGTGTGTATTCCAACACATATTAGGTTTTAGCATTTCTCTGAACACCAAAAATATGTGTATATATTATTAAAAAATAATTATTTCATGAAGCGACCAGATAATTGAGCACATAAAACAGTGTGTGGTAGTGTTGATAAGTGGAAATAAAAACTAAAGAATCTTGTTATTTTGTATTTTGTTGCATGTCAGTATCCATTTAAAAGGATTTACAAATCCTTATAATTGGGATTCTAAGGCATGTTATATCGTCTACGTCGGCTGACACGGTATTTCACCTGAGGTTCCTGAAGATTTCCATTACATGATTGGAACCTGAGGGATTTAGCAATTTTTTGTGTGATAATTGTATTGCAAAATATAAAAATATATTTTCTTGCATTCCTGCAATTCTTTGCACCCTTTAATGTTCTGTCAATAATTTTTTGCTTGAAAGTTTCACTTTCAGACTACTCTAAAATAAAATGTACTCTAAAATAGCCTCCTTAAAAGATACAGACAACATACCAACACACACACACATCCGACACCCACACCACCACCCACCGCACTCCACCAGCCCACACCACCCACCACACCCACACACACCACCACACACAGGCACACACACACTGCACAGTCACACACACAACACACACATCACACACTCACAATCACACACACACACCAGCCCACTACACCCACCCACTACCACCGATACCACCCAACACACACAGCACCACACACACACAGGCGAAAACATATATTCTTACCATTATTCTGTTATCATTGTCAAGATTATTTTTTATTATTTATGTGTAGCTGTATTCAGTGTTGTTGTATTGATAGATGGTCAACGAATTATGTTTATGTCTGTGTGTGTTTAAATACACATTCAGGAATCCAAGTCCTTAATCAAGCAAATACATTACCCAGTGCTCAGCACCAGCACTCACAACGTTCACAGTTTTCCCGTCCCCACCCCGGTAACATATTAGCCTTTAATGGTATGCTACTGATCGAGAAATGCTGACCTTTGGCTTTCACACACACACACACACACACACACACACACACACACACACAGCGACACACACACACACAACACCACACACACAACACACACAAACACAAAAACACACACACACACAAGTCGCACAACACACACACACACACAGAGCCACACACATACAACACACACACAGACACACACATACACACGACACACACACACACCACACACACACACACACCACCTTCGTCACACACACACACACACACACAGCCTCCTTTTCTCTCTGCAGGTCCTCGTCTGTGAAGGTTTGTTTGAAGGTTCTTCTGCGTTCTAACAGATCGTAGCTCTGTCAGTATCAACCCGGGGGGCGGTGTGTGTGTGGGGGGGGGGGGGGCGCGGGTGTGTGTGTGTGTGTGTGTGGGGGGGGGGGGCTTGGCTGGGCTTTGTGGGTGTTGAGAGAACCCCAGTTATTCATTGGCAGTGAGTAAAAAGGCCTGACCCTGGTTTAACACTGACAGAGCTAGCGGACAACACTGAGACCTCTTTGTCCGCTGAAGCCCCCAACCTCCAGGCTCCAGCCTCACACCCCGCCATCAACTGGGACTTTTAGTGGAGGATATACAGCCGGGCTATTCCTTTGGCCCCCTTTCTCCTCCCTTCTATCCCCGGTCCCCTTCTTTTTTTTGTAATGTCCATCTTAAGTGGGCTGATTGTAAAACCCCCCACTCCCAGCCCACTAATACCGGGACAACGCAGTGATACACTATGACTAATGATACAATGACAGGGCAATAAGGTGCGTCATTCATTTCCCTCCCAATGGCCCGCAGTTGTTTTTTTCCGCTGTCTAATTCCCTCCTTTCTCCTCCCTCGCTCGATGTTGTACTTTGTTCTGCCTTGTTCCAAAGTTCTTCCCACAAAGGGTGGAATTGCCCTCACACAGGTGTGCATGCTGTAGATGTGCACACAAACACACAAAATTGCATACATAGCGGACTAAACCTGCATAAAACCTGCGTGCTAATGAAAAGATGAACGATTTTGTGGAGAATCAATCACTCACAGAGGGGCATGCACGCACATCACACACACACACACACACACACACACACACACACACACACACACACACACACACACACACACACACACACACACACACACACACACACACACACACACACACATACACACAGAGTTACTACATCACACACACACAGCACACATACAACACACACACACACACACACACACACACACACACACAGAGTTGTAGATGATCAAGCTCC
>OLKM01002187.1:28521-80533 GCA_900291075.1 Melanogrammus aeglefinus
CTATGGTGAATGCTCAGTTAAGACTCACACAGCTGTGAAATACAGAATATATCTCCGTTCAAATCAAGAAAATTAAACACTTTTTCTTAAAGAAACACACAGTTACACTGCCCTCCCACGCAGGTACTGTGTAGGGGGAAATAGTGGCCCGGTTTCACACCAGTACTGCAGAGAGTGGCAGAGAGAGTGGGAGAGAACGAAAGACACAGAGAGGTCAGGGCTTATCTCATTAGGACAATATCCTCTGGTCTCAATTTTATTTGACTTGGTGGGCACTGCGCTAAAAAAACAGTCAAAACAAAAACAGGAGGATTCATTGCATTTTAATGCCATGATTGGACTTCAATTTGTCCATGTCTGAGAGAAGGAAGAAATTATTCACATCGAGACATTCAGACTATTCAGCCAGGGTGGCCATGACGACTCGGAGTTCATGGCTGGAGAAAGAGCAACCACCGGGAGTCCTTCAACTCCAGACTTCAGACTACCATCAATGCTAGACCTGTTCACCATTGCATTTTTAGAACGTCCTAATCCAGACCTCCACCTGTACACACTGCCGTTAAAAACACAAGACTCTAGTACTCTCGCACAAACAAAAGAAACACATCAACACACACAGGTGCCATCAAGCTGTCATATTTAAAGCCAGTAAACAAGCGTCCAGAGGCTTGGAGCCGCTAAAGCTGTGCAAACCAAAGGACAGGAGTGCGTATCTAATGGAGCATCTCATCTCCCCGCTCTTAAACAAACCACTCAGCTGCTAATTGGCTGCGCTGCGTGGAACCCGGCTGGGGAATGCGCCCGGGTACAGTCCCCCCCCCCCCCCCCCCCCCCGAGAGAGACTGAGCCGCTGGACAGATGCTCAGCCAGTGAGTGTGTTAGTGAGCTGCTGTACGGGGCTTTGTTTGGACAGGGACAGACTCTTCTCACCCACAGGTTGATTTAGGTCAACACCAGTAGTTTGCGCTTTCTGGTAACTGGTGCCAGTGGTGCCACAGCAAATGGTGGGATTGGATTTTTCCTATTTTATTATTTAGCAGCAGCTTTTAAGTAAAGGTTCCTACTGTGCTTTGTATTAATTAATGTGCAGGTGGTTATACCAACATGTTGTTCATGGATACCCAGAGTTACATTATGCAGTTGTTTTTTTATAATATTGCGCAACTGTTGTACCCGCATTCACAGATTGAACAGACCACCCTTTGGCTGGGCATTAAACCCTCAACGCTCACTACCCTTTACTGCCCCTTGTATGATAGTTTTATCAATTTGTTTGTTTTAATTGTAATATTTGACTGGGGTTAAGGAGACAGTTAAGTAGGCACTTAGGACTCTCTTGAGTTAATGCTTTGCTCCTCATAATCAGGTGGTGTAGAAAGGTGTGTTTGGATTATTCTAGCACAATTGTTCCTGTTGTGAATGTGAAGACCACCTATTAGCAGTGGGTGGGGGGGGGGGGGGGGGGGGGACGTGGACAGGAAGTTGACAGAGCTTAAAGCAGTGGCCCACCTCCAGTCTTGGAATAACACGGACGACCAGATGACAAGGGAGCAGCTCTCTCCTGTTCATTCCATCCACGTCCGTTTAATCAACCCACACTTTCCCTTATTTATCCTGTTCATCCGTCCAAAATGAGGGCAGTATGGATTACGGTCGCTGCAATGGACATCCTGAGCAATTACCAAAAAAAAAACACAAGTAGGAGAGGTGCGTTTCCAACAGGACAACCGGTGAACTAAAGGGAAGGTTTTGAGCCTCAAACCGACGCTGCGTTCTCCATCCCCTTCCCCACCCGTTATGAAACACACCATCACACACAGGCTATGGCACCGGACAGGCGTCGTGCGGCAGTGCTCTCCATTTCTCTTCGGTTAAAAGAGCAGTTTTAAAAACCTACATGCACTCTGCCTTTTAAAACCTTCTCTCTTTTTCTTCCTGTTGCTGCGCGGGACCCCCCCCCCCCCACCCCCCCACCCCCCCCGACCGCGGCGCGCCCCCCCTCCTCCTTCTCTCTCAGTAGTAGTTAATAGGTGATTAGGCCTGGTGCTGCAGCCATAGGGAGGCCGATTGATCTGACCCTTGACCTCCAGTGGATGGAGGTCTGCTCTGAAAGGTATACGCTCTTCACCCTGCACCCCCCCCCCCCCCCCACCCCCCTCCCTCGAAGCCACCCAGGCATGATCCCCAGAGGTCTCCACCGCCACCCTGCCCTCATTCATGCGGCCCCTATAGCCAAAGTGCAAACAGCCCAGGGCCTTTTTGTGGCAGCCGCTGCTTTGACCAAGCTCATAGAAGCAAATCAGGTATCTTTGATTTTCCCCAGGGGTAACTTAGACCCCCACAGATAAGAACAATAAAGGAACCCATGGATCCAGAGAAAGGGGGAGAACAAAAAAAGAGAAATAGGAGAAGCATTAAATAATTAAGGGAGACGTCAATTTGGCCAGTGCCTAGAACCTCGCTGCTGCCTTCCTAGAACCTTGGTTCTGCCCTCCTCTGGCTGACCTGTCAGAGGTCCAGATGGTACCAGGTGGGGGCGTCTTGAAGGGGGAGTGAGGGGTAAAATGCACAACACCACAGATCTCCTTGAGCTCTTCATTGAAGTCAGCACCATTGCATTAAGCTTCTAGATGTCTTCCAGAGGGCACAGTTTCCTTGCATCTCTCTCTCACACACACACACACACACGCAAGCCTTTCCTCCCATCCCACTTTAAAGTGAAGGGTTATTGTCTTTAACAGCATTATAACGGTATCATTTCCCACCTACTGTGTACAACAAAGGTAAAAAGCTAATGCCCAGAGCACGGCAATCAGTGTGTGTGGGTGTGCGTGTGTGTGTGTGTGTGTGTGTGTGTGTGTGTGTGTGTGTGTGTGTGTGTGTGTGTGTGTGTGTGTGTGTGTGTGTGTGTGTGTGTGTGTGTGTGTGTAAAGCAATGCTAATAGGCCCTAAGCAGCATTAAAGGGACCCCAACTGCAACAAAAGAGTTAATAATCCGTTTAGAAAACAATCAGATCCCTGACCACGAGAAAAGCCCCCCACTAAGCCTTTCTGCAAAGAGGAGGAGGTTCGAATTCCTACTTTTTTTCAGTCAGCGATCTTGTCGAACATCGTCAGTTTCACCTCTCTCTCTAAAGGGAATGATGGAACTGTAATTAATGGCCAAGGCGGCAGAACGCTTATCCACAATAAGCACCGTCAGAAAGAGAGAATTGATGTTGGTGCTACTGGTGACTTATCTGGACACAGCGGCGATCCTGTGCCACTCCCGTGACCTCGATGCTTGGAGTTGAGAAGGTTAGGGTTATGCGGGTGGTTTTGGTGGGGAGTGGGGAGGGGTGTGATGGCTGTAGGGTGTTGGCAGGGTGGGGAGGGGGGCGCGGGGGGGGGGGGGGGGGGGGGGATGTTTTTATCAGCCCCAACCCACAGTCAATTGGCTCTCATTTCACTTCTAAAGGAATCTATTGCAAACAAACTTTGACACACCCGATAATTGCTAATGATAGGTTGCGAGTGTGACGCTTCTCCACGCGGTTTCAAAGTGTCGACCGGACAGAGGTCCATCAGCGCCGGAATGAAGGACAGGTGGCTGTTTTATCTGATGCTGCCATGATGCATGTGAATGAACCGTGCTCGGTGTCAGATGCAGCAGTGATAAAACGCTGTTTCATCGTTCATCCAGCAGAGAGATGGGGGACAGAATGTGCCTGAATAACTGGTGACTGACTCCCAATCAGGCGGCCATTGGAACCATACACTCTATCAGTAACTCAAGTCATGCCGGTACAGAAAAGACCTGCAACTTCTGCGTTTCAATGTTGAGAGATTTAATGAGAGACTGAGAGAATGGAAGAAAGAAAAGTTATTCTTTTCATCTTCGATTTCATCAGGCTTCATGCATGCTAATGAGTGCCTGTTCTGATGCAACATAATACCTTCTATGTAATATATCTACATCTATATGTATGTATAGATATAAATAGAATATATGTATTTATAGATATACATGTATGTATGTGTGTGTGTGTGTGTGTGTGTGTGTGTGTGTGTGTGTGTGTGTGTGTGTGTGTTTATATCAATAACATTTTGTGTGTGTGTGTGTGTGTGTGTGTGTGTGTGTGTGTGTGTGTGTGTGTGTGTGTGTGTGTGTGTGTGTGTGTGTGTGTGTGTGGACACATACACATAAACATATACAAATATATATATAGATATATGTAAACCAAGACGGGGCAGGACCTTGGGTGAAATATCCCTTTGCTAAATTAGTTATGCGGGACTCAGTTATGTGTGTGTTGATGCTTCCCTGCAGTAAGTTATTCCTTTGTCTGGGCAGGGGCTAATAGCACGGAATGGGATTCAAATAGACTCAAGCTGTCTACCGAAATTCCCCCCCACAATCTTCGTCCGTTTCCCCCCCCCTCCACCCCCCCCCCTCGCTCCCCCCCAAATCCCCCCATAAAGAGAGGTCTAAGGGCAGTCTAAATATTTGGTAGTCTTAGCAGGTTCACGTTAAAAAGATCTGGCTCAATGCACACACACCAACACACACACACACACACACACACACACACACACACACACACACACACACACACACACACACACACACACACACAGACACACACACACATACACACACCACACCACACAGAGAATGCACAAGCAGGCAGGGGCTGTGAAGTTGAATGGCATTGCTCAAAGCCTCCCCCCTCTCTTTCTCTCTCTCTCTCTCTCTCTCTCTCTCTCTCTCTCTCTCTCTCTCTCTCTCTCTCTCTCTCTCTCTCTCCTTCTCTATGACTCTCTCTCTCTCTCCAAACCACCAAACCATTCTCCAGCTCAGAGGAATTCATTAACTGCCTCTCCACAGAGACACTATGGAAATCAAGGAGCTACAAAGGCAGAGAGAGAGAGAGAGAGAGAGAGAGAGAGAGAGAGAGAGAGAGAGAGAGAGAGAGAGAGAGAGAGAGAGAGAGAGAGAGAGAGAGAGAGAGAGAGAGAGAGGAGTGAGGGAGAGGGGGCAGGGGAATGAAGGGGGGTGGGGGATATTATCCTATTAGATGGTGGATGTGTCTCGTTTCCCTCCCTCTTTCATGAGAGAAACGCTAATTTTAAGTGAGGGGAACAAGTGGGGGAGAGACAGAGGCAGAGAGAAAGATAGAGAGGAGAGAGAGGATGAGGGATTCCGAGAAGGAGAGAGAGAGAGAGAGAGAGAGAGAGAGAGAGAGAGAGAGAGAGAGAGAGAGAGAGAGAGAGAGAGAGAGAGAGAGAGAGAGAGAGAAAGAGAGAGTGAATGACAGGTTGAGGGACGGAAAAGGAGAATGTCCGACAGAGAGAGTGGATGAGGGACTGAGTGAGAGAGAGTGAATTAGAATGAGAGAGAGAGAGAGAGAGAGAGAGAGAGAGAGAGAGAGAGAGAGAGAGAGAGAGAGAGAGAGAGAGAGAGAGAGAGAGAGAGAGAGAGAGAGAGAGAGAGAGAGAAATGGTGAGGGTCTTTAACATTGCTCTTTTATCGAAGCTGAAAAGACGAGTCCCCTGGCTCCATTTACCTTGGCAATGAGGATAGAACTGCTCTCCATGAATGCCATTTAAAATGCCATGGAGATTAAGCATCCATCTCACACACGCACACCCCCCCCCCCCCACCACCCACACACACACACACACACAAACACACAAGCAGAGGCATGGAGCGCCACACACACACACACACACACACACACAAATATGTAAGAGGCGCACACACGGACAAACACACACACACACACACACACACACACACACACACACACACACACACACACACACACACACACACACACACACACACACACACACACACACAAGCAGAGGCACGTAGCACAAAACACACTCCTTCACACACTTGTTTGCATACAAATATGCAAGAGGCGCAAACACAGACAGACACACATACACAAACACACACATACACACACACACACACACACACACACACACACACACACACACACACACACACACACACACACACACACACACACACACACACACACACACACACACACACACCGACACACATGGCTGCTCCTCATGTGTTTAGAAAACAGCTTTGAGATTCATGAGTAAAGCTGTGGGCTCCAGCACTGAGGATATAGTTAGAGAACGTGGAGTCTCTGAAAGAGAGAGCGGGGGCCATCATTTAGCCTGAGTGAGCTTTAAGCACTGTAATTAAATCATTATCTCTCCCTCCCTCTCGCTCTATCTCCCTCTCTCTCTCTCTCTCTCTGGCTCAGCCAAGCTCATCAGCTGCTTCAGTGTGAATGATGAATCTGTATTTATTGGAATAATTACACAGCTAACCTCTGATGGACCCCCGGAGGACAACAGGGGCACACAGGGCAGCACAGGGCACAGGTACCACACCTCATTAGCACCCGGCTAATCTGGGAGTGTGAAAGGGGGAGTGTGGAAGGGGGAGTGTGTGTGTGTGTGTGTGTGTGTGTGTGTGTGTGTGTGTGTGTGTGTGTGTGTGTGTGTGTGTGTGTGCGTGCGTGCGTGCGTGCGTGCGTGCGTGCGTGCGTGCGTGCGTGCGTGCGTGCGTGCGTGCGTGCGTGCGTGCGAGAGAGAGAGAGAGAGAGAGGGGGATAGTTTATTTGTGTGGGCATTGTAATGCTCTGCTGCAATACAATAGGGGGGGGCAATAAAGACCGAAAACTGACCACACTGTTCTATATGTCGAATAATAAGGAGATCGAACACTAATTCAACAGCTTAGGCTAAAAAGGTTTTAACAGGAGTTATATGGGATGTCACATATATAGGCCTACTCTTAACAAATGCTATAATTAAGGTGTTCATTTATTTTTATATTGCGTAACTGTTTTACCCGCGTTGGCAATTGACACAATTTCCCTTTTCGGCACGGGCATGGCATGTGTCTGTGTTATCCGGGATAACCTCTCTCTTACACACTTATCTCCTATCTTAAAATATGCTCCACTGACTTCCGTCGATTATCGCGGGCATTCTGCGTGTATCTGGCCGGTGTAGGCTATCGATGCCTCCCATCTGCTCGCCATTAAGGACGCTTATCCATATATCAGGTGGGCCATTTTTTCACACCCAGAAAAATTAAGCTGGGAATATATTTCAACATGAATTGCATAATAATTATCCGGTGTAAAGCAACGTATACAGGCAAATTATATATAGATATTTTGTGTTCTTGTTAGTCATTATTATTATTATTATTATTATTATTATTATTAATATTATTATTGTTATTATTATTATTATTATTATTATTATTATATGCATATAATTGTTGTTATGTTTATGCTATACAGTTGCATAAACAGTGTTAATTGAAAGGCCATCCAGCCGTGACCAAATTACGCCTTTCGTGGTCTGTAATTTAAAGAACAGATTGCGATTATAAATTATGAATACAATCATATAAATATGTGCTTGAAAAATAGTTCAGGAGCACACTCACACATACACCCAAGCACACGCACGCACAAAATCACAGGCGCACCCGCGCGCGCGCGCGCATAAACGCAGCCACAAAAACACTGGCACAAATATACACGCAAACGCACACACATCCATATCCACTAACTCACACGACCTAACCAATGCACTAATCGCCTGCCCCGGGCATAGGAGGAGCTTGGTGTTTAAGTAGCCTGCCAATCATACAGTGAGCTCCACAGTGAGAGGGTGTCCTGCGGCTACAGCGAGGCATCACTGTGTACTCAAGTGCCAAACTCGTCGGAAGCGAAGGACTACGCGTCGAGAAAGTGGAGTTGACAGACTGGCTGTCGTGATTTAGAAACCCTCTTCGTCTTTCTGGGAATTTTTGTTTGGTTTCTTCCCGTGTTCCCCCTTGTGATTTTTAGGCGAGGAGATTTATTGCGAGCCTGTGGAGATGTCCTTTCCTCAGCTGGGGTTCACGCAGTTTCTAAACCCACCGCACGAGGTGTACGCGGGCGAGCGGCCGGGCTCAGCGCGGGAAGGAGGCGCGGACAGCGGGGTGAGCCCCTCCGCCTGCACCGCCGCGGCGGTGAGCTCCATGCTCGGGATGTACGGGAACCCATGGGCCCACAACTACAGTGCGTTTCTGCCGTACGGCGGAGCCACAGACCTCGCCCTCATATCCCAGATGGTGAGACACAAGCTTAAAAGTTCATATTTGTTGTTTGCATGAAGATGATTTTGTAGTATCGTTCTGAGACATAAATAAATGATGGTTCTTTGATGTGATTTAAAAAATGAATTTTCCCTTCTTAATTTGATTTTAAAATGTATAGCCTTTCATACCACGCGATACTATTAGGCCTATTTATATTATTCCTAAATGAGTCTTTACCCTATAAGTAAAGATTACATGCTTAACACAATTTACATATAGGCTATTTAGCAGACGCTTTTATCCAAAGCGACTTACAATTAGTACATTTGTCAAAAGAAAGGAACAATATAGGCCTATATGTATATATATTTAACAACTTCGTTATAACTTTCCAAATAATAATAGGAATAAACTTCTTAATAAATGAATTAATATACAATGACAAATAGGCTTAAGTAATTACCCTCAAACACCCCTATTGTGTAACTTCAAATTAAATAATGAGAAAATAAATATATAAATAAAAAAGGTTTCAAATGGAGACAATATTTCCTCTCGTTTTGTGAAAGAAGGGAAATGTCAAATTATCAATATATCTAGAAAAATATGATTTAATTATGATTTACTGATTTACTGGTGGCTTTGGGAAAACATCTAGCTCTTCCCAATATTTTATTTGGAAATTATGATATTTCGTGTTTTTAAGCTCAGTACTCAATCATCAAATGTACTCCTATAATTTACTTTACTTGGCAATTAAAAAAGTGTGAGACATTAAGAAAGCCTGGTATCATGCTGCCCTTAAACTCATCTCCCCTTTAACCCAGGGCCCCCAGTTCGACCTGAAAGAGAGTCCCGGAGCCCGGCCGGCCGCCCTGCCGGTCCACGCCGCCCAGGGCTTCTACCCATACGGCCAGTACCCTTACGGAGACCCGTCAAGGGCCAAAGCAGCCACCCGGGAGACCACCAGCACGCTGAAGGCCTGGCTGCAGGAGCACCAGAAGAATCCCTACCCCACCAAGGGGGAGAAGATCATGTTGGCCATCATCACCAAGATGACCCTGACGCAGGTGGGCCTCATCACGCTGCAGTGCACTTGTGATATGAAAGATCGATGTTAATTGATCATCCTATAACGTAGTGTGTTATTATTTATTCGTGCAGGTGTCCACGTGGTTCGCCAATGCGCGCCGGCGGTTGAAGAAGGAGAACAAGGTGACGTGGGGGCGTAGCGCCGAGGACCGCGACGGACGGATCTTCAGCAGCGACAACGAGGAGGACACCGCGAAGAACGGCAGCGATGACGAGGACGAGGAGGAGGAGATCGACCTAGAAACGATCGATATCGAGAGGCCAGAGGAGGACCGCGGGGATTTGGGTTGCGAGAAGGGTAAAGCGGGAGTGAGAGAGGGCTCTGAGTTGAAGACTTCGGAGGCCAGCAGCAGGGGGCTCTCAGAGGACAGCCTGAGAGCAGCGGAGCGGCCTGTCGCCCTCATTAAGGCGCCTGGAGGAAAAATAGCGATGGATAATTCCCCGAATAGACAGGAGTGTCAGAGAGCACCACAGAGCAAACCTAAAATCTGGTCTTTGGCAGAGATCGCCACGAGCCCCGATAACGCCCAACACAAACTTTCTTCCGTACCACAATATACGCAACACCCCGCGTTATCGTCCGCGGGCCATCCGGCCTTAATGCCGGGACATGGGATATACACGTGTCAGATCGGAAAGCTGCACAACTGGACCAACGCAGCTTTCCTGAACGCCACGTCTCTTGTAAACATGAAGCTCCTGGGGGTGGGTCCGAAGGGCCAATTACCTCTCCAGGCACGTCATGACGCACGGCTGGGTAATGTGTCCGGAGCCTCGGGGACAGAGGACGACAGCGAGGGGGAGTCCTCAGACGGTTTCAGTCCAAAACACGACGGTAAGAGACACCTGGCCCAGGCCCTAACAAAGTTTACTCCAAAGTTTGGTTGTTTAATTTGACATTATGACTTTATATTACGTTGTAAAATTGATCCATGATTAGATGTTCAACATCATTTTAAATGTAACAAGCCATCGATTAAAGAACAACATATTTATAGGTCCTGTCCTTTTTTGTTTCTATAGGGGAGGAGAGCGACCACAGACCTAACTCTCCTAAATCTTCTTTTCAGCTGATCACTGACAGGTAATGATGCGTTTACACATGGCTTGACATTTTAACGTTAGCACCACATTTTTTATCACCCCGCTGCTAAATAACGCTCTAGGCGGAGGTAAACACTGTCACACCTGAGCGCATGTCGGCTATTTCTTTGCTCATAAATCATTTGAAGACTAAAGTGATTGAATAAGCACTTTGCCGCCTCACGGGGCACCGTGTAATATGGGGGATGCGACTCGCAGTTATCAACAATCCACAATGTATCCTACCCCAACCCACACACACACACACACACACACACACACACACACACACACACACACACACACACACACACACACACACACACACACACACACACACACACACACACACACACACACACACACACACACACACACACACACACCACCACGCACATCCTCACATCGGATGATATACAGACGTCAGGTGCACACACAATACAATCTAGATTGTGATATTATTTGATTGAATAGGCTGCCGTTTTCTTTATTATGTTTATTTGATCTCTGACCAATTTAGTCCTATTTTTCTGTTTCTCTCAAACCTATAGATCACATCACGGAAAAGCAGCACAACGAATTCTGACAACGACATTATGAGGAGAAGGCAAACGAAAATGTTACAGAATAATTATATTAAAAGAAGAACATTTTAGTAAGGGTACTATTTTTGACAAGGAAATCCGTCGTCACGTGTTAGGCCTACAGTTTAGCTACATGCGAAAAACATGTTTTGGTCACACATTTTCTTGTATCCCTTTCCATGTATGTATGTTTTTTTCTTTCCTCTTATATTGTGAATGAAAACTTAATGAAATTTGTAAATATAGGAAATGAATTTGTCTTTAAAGAATATATTTTTCGGGAAATAAATACATGTAGCCTAACCATAGTAAAGATTTTTGTGGGAATATTTCCAATCAATTCCTTTTCTAACACTATCAAGCATATTACGCCAATTGGTTTAAAGGCCTGATGCGTGGATCAGGATGTGTATAGCCATGGCAATGATGCCCACTATTATGTGCCATCATAGATAGGCCTATATTAGACCAATTCGACAGAAAATACTTGACTGAATTCAGCACTTTCGCCTTGCGTGCTTCACATAGTACATAGCACTACACCGCTAGAGTGCAGACAGCGCGGAAATCGAAATGGAGGATTTCCAACTCCAGTAAAGTGAACCTTGTGAACCTATACCTGTGCTTTCAGGAGGCTCTCTTGGCTTTAATGTTGGATTAGCCCTTTAAGGCCTCCGCGGCTGCCTCTGAAATGCGGATCAGACAGTAGGAAAGGCCAGCAGCGGGTATGGGGGCTGGCAGCGGGGGGTCGGGGGTAAAGAGAGGTAAAGGGAGGTCAGGGTAGCGAGGTCACAGTCACACCCAGCAATCCTTACTCCACCCTCGGAGAGGCAGGGGGGGGGTGGGGGACGTCTATAGATGCTGCTACACTGAAGGAGCTATAGGCAGGATGGCGAGCACAAAACTACTTGAAGCAGAAGATCAGACACCTATACCGTGCTGGAAACTCAATAGTGACACCTATCGGTGTATATAAGTTACACCAAGAACCTCTGCACATTGAGGGATTTAAACGGCATTGTCCAAAACCTGTTTTAAGTTTTCTTTTGTTTGGATGTAAAATCCATCCTTCTGTACATAACCAGTCCGTCTAACTATAGCTCAATCCATCCATACATCCTTTCTTTCAACCAATCGATGTGTCAATCTGTCGTGATTGGCAATTTAGCTGGAGGGATACAGAGAGAGAGAGAGGGGGGGGTGGGGGAAAGAGAGGGAAAGAGGGAACATGTGAGTGTGTGCAATGGGAGCTGCCATTGATGTAGAGAGAGAGCACAATGATTGTGAGCCAGGCACTCAAGGCCATTTGCTCCTGTTTCCGTCGGTGTTGACAGACTGCCAGTAGGATACACTTCCTCCAACACACTCGATCCAGACTCCCGGAAACCCACCGTACTGCCAACTGTTTCCATAAAAGCGAAAACAAAACAATATGCTCTTGTCAACTGAGCAGCCATGGGAGTGATCCTAGCACGATATCCCTTCCTCAAACACATCCGCACAGTGCCCTGTCATTTTCCAGGCACTTCAGCCACAAACCAAAAAAGATGAAGCAGACAATTGCATCCAAAATGAGGAGACAGAGCTGTGCCAATACTTTGTTTATTTCATCAGCTTTGTTTTGTAAAGTTAAGATTAGATAAGTAAAGTTTTAGATTAGTTTGCACATGAAGTTGTTCATCCTGGCACACAAACTGAACTGGTGCACGGTTGTCACGATGCACCAAAGGAAGGGACTCATGTCCTCATGAAGTCACAGCCTTTAGCCTCCTCCCAGGTTAACAGCCATGAGTTTGAGATACTTTCTCAATGACATAATGATCTCCTCCCCTCCATTGGCTCTGTGTGGAGTTTGTCAAAAACTCAGGGGCCCCCCTCTTCAGCATCTCAGCATGAATAGAGCGCTCATTGCTGCTTTGGTATTCTGAGATGGGCTCTTTGGTGAGCTCTAATCCCTATTAAAGGCATAGATTATGTAGGGGATTGCCGTTTGATTTACCCCGTCCCACTGCTCTTTTCTTTCACCATCTCCCTCTCACTGACTCTTTTCTCTTTTTGCGGTTTCTCACTCTTTTTCTCTGTTTCTCTATAGGAGGGTTCCACCGTGTCTTCTTCTCGAAAACACACATTCACACTAACGCACACACACACACACACACACACACACACACACACACACACACACACACACACACACACACACACACACAAACACACACACACACCAACATGTGCTGCCGTGTGTGAGGGCCCCGGGTTGTCCCTGGATAGATTTGTTAAAAGCCACCCAACCCTCCTGCATGGATGAGAGCGGTTAAGGCCCCTAAGCCCGCCACTCCCCTCCTCGCTCTCTCACACACACTCACTCACTCTCACACACGCATCCTGCGATAAAGGGAAAGTAGATGATACCCCCCTAAACCCCACCTCCCCTAACACACTCCTCCTCAATCATGCAGATAATCAGGCTTATGTAAAGACGATGTGCTCTTTTGACAGTCATCAGCTCATCTCTGATCCAATCATACCCAAATCCGTCATTGTTCAAGATGCCCCAAATCCGCTTGAGAGTCCACCCCGCCCCATTATGCTGCCAATCACCGCCTACATTCCTACCCCTGTTGCCATGGCCCCTCGCTGACAGGGTCAGGGGTCATGATAACAGAGAGCGCGAGCTAACTCGAGGGGATGGGAGGTGGCCCCAAGGTGGATGGTGTACCCCTGATGGCCAGGCTGACACAGGGGGTAAGTGTAGACAAGCTGCAGCTCTATAGACCTGCTGTGAGGTGCCAGTCAGAGAGAGAGAGAGAGAGAGAGAGAGAGAGAGAGAGAGAGAGAGAGAGAGAGAGAGAGAGAGAGAGAGAGAGAGAGAGAGAGAGAGAGAGAGAGAGAGAGAGAGAGAAAAAAGGCAGATGGTAGAAGTGGGATATGAAAGTGGAGAGAGATGAGTGTGAAGGGCTTTATGACCAAACAAGATTAGGTTAGCTTGGACCTTAAATACATGGTGAAATTGTATTTGTATATATACTGTGTGTGTGTGTGTGTGTGTGTGTGTGTGTGTGTGTGTGTGTGTGTGTGTGTGTGTGTGTGTGTGTGTGTGTGTGTGTGTGTGTGTGTGTGTGTGTGTGTGTGTGTGTGTCTGTGTCTGTGTTTTATTGTGTGTGTGTGTGTGTGTGCATATTGCTTCAGCTGAGGTTTAATTTGAAATTCCAATTTATCTCCTAATGAAATTAAAGTAGGACAAGTCATTGCGGGTAATAGGAGCATTTAGATTAAATATTTTGTTCTCATGCTGTGGAAAGAAATAAAATGTGCACCCAATGTAAACATAAGTGAGCAAATGCGTGGCCTAGACAAGATATCATAGGGAATTACCCCATTCACTATTGTATCATAGGGATTAGTGGTGCTAAGCCATCAGCACAAAGGGGAAGTATTAAAACTCATGGGTAATTCAACAAGCAAAACAATGCCAAGTTTATCACTTTCTAGCCTATGTTTATTGTTGTTTTGCAGCTGCAAGTATTTTGCTGACAAAAAACGAATTTAGTTAAGACCGTCGACAAATTCAATATACAGGGTAAGGCACACAGTACAAGCAAAATGAATGAAAGACATGTGATTAGTTCCTGCTTTCTCTTCTTCACAGGCCCATTCAATGCCATCATCCCGGGGTGGACTATATGAAGCAGATTATCGTAGAAAGCGAGAGAGACAGAGAAAGAGTTCATGGTTGAGTGTCTGCATCACTGGCCCTTTTCAGCCATTTTGAGACAATGTTTATCCAACTCTGTTGTAGTGCTGCAACTTATCTTCGCATAGCTTAGCACACTGCTGAGAGTGTCACCAGAGGCTTCGAGAGACTCACTGCGTCTTTGTGTAGCAGCCTTTGAACATAACCCAGTGCACCGGGCAGCGTTGAGAAAACGAACAGCTTTCCATGTAATGAAAGGGTTAGGGTTAGGTGATTTGGGTGATTTCATATTTTGTGTGTATATTTCACAGTGGAATATAAATAGAATAGACATTTAAATGAATTCACTGAGTATTAGATACGTGAATACTTTATTGATCCCCAGGGGGAAAATCAAAGTATATAATTATTTAATAATGAAATACTTGTGTGGGCCAAGCAAAATAACCAAGACAATTCCCCCTCACCCCAATCATTCTAACAGTAAAAATATGTACAACAAACATGACGTGTGTCATGGTCTCAAGTGTTATTTATAATTGTATATATATATATTATATATATATATATATATATATATATATATATATATATATACACACACACATACATGTATATATATATATATACACACAATTATAAATTATAAATAACACTTGAGACCATGACACACATGTACAACAAACATGACGTGTGCCATGGTCTCAAGTGTTATTTATAATTGTATATATAATATATATATATATATATATACACACATACAATTATAAATAACACTTGAGACCATGACACACGTCATGTTTGTTGTACATATGTTATTTATGAATAGCCCCTGAAATAAAATGGATCAAATTGAATAATGTTTATTTGTACATGCTATATATAAACGTTATCCTATTTGACTAATGGAGCTACACTGAGCCCGCAAGCTCTGCGTGCATAGAATTGCATCGTGTAAGGCTGCATTCAAACCAAATCAGGCTGCAAAAAGTTGAATACAGAATTAGCTTTTGGGGAAACGCAACCAACGCACCATCACACAAGACGGCCATCAGACCGGAAGACAACATGGGGAAGAAGGACCTGGTTCACCATGTAATGTTAGCATTGGTCTGAATCCAGCCAAACTTCTTTTTCAGTGCCTTATTTTCATTTAACCTAATAATAATAATAATAATAATAATAAAAAAATGATACGTTTCATCAGGCTAATGTTATCACAAAAGAAAGTGTTTTAAGTATTTCACTATTTTAACAATATTTATTAACAAATTTGAAAAGAGTGCAGCTTTCCCCCTGCGGCATCTACTCAGGCTGTGAGGGAATTTTTAAGAATTGTCTGACCGGCGCTTATCAACAGTTACCGCAAAATATTGTTATATATCCACTGTAATTAACTGTGTTTCTGAACAGTTAAATACTTTGAATATTGTGTACAGTGTATCACTGTGTAATAGGCCTGTAAAACACATCACAATAATAACAGAATGACTGTATACATTCACATTAAAAATTATTCTGCTGTATAACTTCAGATTTTCTCTAAATTGCCTTAAAATGCCATACATTGCTATGTTTCGGATCAAATACATTACTATGTTTCTGGTCAGACTTACTTTGAACAAGGTGAGTAAAGTTACCGAGCCTGATGAGCAGAATGTGGGGACAGTGAATGCAGGTAAGAGAAATGAGCAATGGACAGTGCTTCTCATTGGTGCAACAACTGTGAAAATTAAGATTGACACAGGAGCAGATGTTAGCATCATGTGGGAAGATACTTGCTAATTGCTAGATGCTAATTCCAGAGGGAGAACTAAAGAAGACCAGCATCTCACTATGCAGCCCAGGGGGTCAACTGGATTGTCAAGGACATTTTCAAGCGAGCGCTACATACAAGGACAAGTCATACTCCTTCCCAATATATGTCACCAGACAAGAGGGTGTCAGCAACTAACTCGGCCGTTCCACTGCAGCAGAGATGGGCCTTGTGAAATGCATGGAGGAGGTCCACAATGCATTTGGAAAGCATGGCATCCTCAAGACAGAGCCTGTAAAGATTCAGCTGCAGGGTCCCCAAACGCTGATCCAGAAGGTGAAAGAGGGAGCCGCCCTGGACGAGAATGACACCATGGAGGAGTCAACGCGGGGGAATCTTGATGAACCAAGCCCACAGATTGGTGCGTCCCGATGGTACCTGTCCTGAAGAAGACGGGAAAGGTGTGTATATGTGTGGATCTAAAGAAACTAAATGAAGGGGTCAAGGGAGGGAGATTCGTCTTATCTTCTCTAGAGGAGAGGAGTGGAGCAACAGTGTCCTCCAGCCTCGCCACAGCTACCAGATACCCCTGCCTAGCGACAGCAACCGATTGACAACGTTCATCGCTCCATTACCTAAGGCGTGAACTATCTAGGTAAATACGGGCCGACCTGTCAACCATGGGCTGGCCACTGTACAAGCTGTTAAAGGTCCCATGGCATGCTACTTTATCTGTGCTTTTATGTAGTTGTCATAGTATTTGAAGACGTTCAAGAAATTCACCCTCGGTGCAGAATTACAGCCACTACGAACCAGTCCCACAATGAGCTTTTCACAAACGTGCCATTTTTTAGAGGTGGGTCAAAGTGGAGGGTGGGAGTGTGGCCCTGTGCAGCTTTGCGGCCACACTACTATACGCTTGTGTTTACAGTGGATGATTAGCAATAGCTCAGATTCATAATATCCTCCGGAGGCGCACACAGCTTTTGCCCGTGTTCTGTTAATATTCTGGAACACTCCGGGTGCTCCGGCGGGAGTCCTGGAGCTCTATATCAAAATAACATAATATCTATATAATATTATCTATATTATAATAGCCAAAGGCTGTGTGCGCCTCCGGAGGATATTATGAATAACACTTCCACATCAATCTGAAGTACAGACTGAACCAGGACACGGAGGAGAAAGGGATTGTTGCCTTTTGCGGACTCCCGGTTCTTCAACAACAAGACTCGTAGTGGGTTTTATCTCAACCATGGTTGAGAAGAAATTGGGAAAGCAACTTTGGCTTTGACTCCCTGAAGTCCAGATTGTACCCCGACCTGGAGGAGAAAGGGATTGTTGCCCACGGTGTTTGCTCGGGATTGTCTGCTCCATGGCTCGACAGTAGGGCTCCCGCGCCGGTGCCCCGGCAGGAGCCAATGAGCCACGACCGTGCGAGCGCCACATTGTGTGTGTTTGAATACACACACAAAATAACACCCACCGCAATAATGCAAGTAAAGCTCCTATTTGGTGAAACGACTACACTGCGTCGGGTTCTCTGACGTAGCCTACTTCCACAACAAGACTCATGCTGGGGGTTATCTCAGGCATGGTTGAGAAGGAATTGGGGTGAAAGGAACTTTGGCTTGGCCTCCCTGAAGTCCAGATTGAACCGCGACATGGAGGTGAAAGGGATGGTTGCCCGCAATTGTCTCCTGCTTGGGCTCTGGGACTGAAGCTCTGCTGTCAGAGCGTCAAGGAGAAGACAATCCCGGGCCACAGTCCCGGAAAAACAATCCTTTTCCCCTCCTTCCTGCGTCCTACTTCCTGTCTGGGGTGGGGGATGGGTTCACAGAGGGGTTAAAGGTCAGTGACCTTGTTCTCGAGTGCTGGGTAATCTGCTGTAGCCACAGGGTCAGCAGTTTGCTCTGGACCGCAGGGTCTTCGTCCAGCGACTGGATGATCTGAGGGGAGGCAAGGGGAAGTTCGTCACGTCAGTTCAGCTTCAACGGCCCCACTTTGTTGAATTGAATTTGGGAATCCTGAGTAAGGACACAAAACAAATGATACTATTTTGTATTTTGGGTGGCATGACAAATACGGAAAGACTTTCCTGCTCTGTGTGCTTTTGGGCCAAAGGGTGGAACTTTCTAGATTAGGTTACTAGTCTGCACAGTAGTCTGCACTTATTTAATGATATATCGACCACCTGGGTGTTCATAAATATATCCACATGAATACATCTCCTGCCTGAAGTCCTTCACCTCTGCTAATAAGTGACACAGCAGGGGCTGGGGGGAGGAACAGACAGATAGGCAGACAGACAGGCAGACAGACAGTCTCCTACGTGAGTACTTCCCTTGATCCTTTGCATACACTTCAACAGTGCCTGAAATGCCAGATAATGGGGATCTGAAGCAGCGTGGAACCTAAATTAACTCCAGCCAATCGGGCGCTGTTATTTCAGGGAGCGCTCAGCCAATCGTAGTACCTGCTGGCATATTGGTACACCTGGTACAAGGCCACCTGGGTGTTCAGCTTGACCCTGTGTTGCTGGAGAGGGTTAGAAAAGTGGTATTAACGAACACACACATTTATATACACACAGGCACACACACATATACACAGGCACACATACACACAGGCGCACATACATTTACACACACACGCTTTTAGAAATGTGGTATTAACGTACACACACTTCTTGACCCAACAGTGAGTGTTTATGCAAATGTTTGGGTATAAAACGTATAGACCTGGAAACAGCTTATGGACTTGGGCGCACCAATTTCAAATGCTGACTGTACATTTAAGTGTGTTTTTGTCAACTTTTTGTATTAAGGTCATATTCGTATTTCAGTGGTGTCCATTTGAGTTATTAAAAGCCATTTTCTAAAGAGTGCAATCAAAAAAAATCTTGTCGCCTGCGACGACGATTCAACATCAGGGGCCACCTCTGGCCAGCGGAACCCGGCAGGCCTTTGTGACATCACCACCTCTATATAAGCCACCGCCCCTCCGGCCAGTGCTCAGTGGTGATCGGACAGCAACGACAGAGGTGTCCTAGCGTTGAGTAGAGATCCACTATGGTGATGAAAAGGGGAATTGATGGACAGGAGGGAGAACAGGAGACCCTGGGTGGGGACTCCTCCTCGCCCCCATCAGAACAGCGTCCGGGACAGGTGAGGATAGGACAGGACACACACACCAACCGCACACGCACACTTTTAAGTGTGCAGATGTACATTTGTATTCTTTAAAAACTTTTGGTTGTGCAGGATTATATTAAATTAAGGTTAATCAGAATTTTTTTTAAAGAAGTGTAGCCACACACACATACACACACACAGGCACACATAAAAACAAGCACGCATGCACGCATAAATATGTTTTATACATGTTTTTTCTTTAACTTTTTCTATTGGAAACACATCAAAATGATTGATTTATGCTTCAGCCTATTTTAGCTATTTTCATTAGAATGTATACCCAAACATTCCGTCCCCGCGCCGACGTCACCTGACGCCTCTGGCCAACGGGATGACAGGGCCGCGCTCCTCTATACAAGTCACCCCAGGGGTCACCCGCTCTCTCAGAGAGGGGAGCAGTGAGCGTTACCTGGGGATCAGAGAGCGAGCACAGCCGCCACTGAGCCAAGTGAGCGAGCGAACTCTGAAGAAGAGAGGGGTGAGGAAACCTAACGGTGATGATCTCCTTCTGACAGGGGAAAGAGGCCTCCCCCTATCCTGACTCCTCCTCCCCCTCCTCGGACTCCTCCCCCCCCTACCCGGTCTCCTCCTCGTCCGATGGGGATGAACATATGAGACAGGTGAGGAAGGAGAGGACACCAACACGGAGCGACTGAGACGTCTTTTGGTTTCCTGCCGTGGATCTTCAGTGTTGGTTCAGGTTTAACCCGGTGAGTTCCTGACGCGATGTGTCGTGCCCTAGATGGTGAACAGATGGTTGGAGACAAATGAGGAGGGGGACGACGCAATCTCGGTCGCAGAGTGCGAGCTGTCAGCACCGAACCTGGGCCAGACCTCCCCGGACCTGGGCCAGACCTCACCGGGCCGAGGCCAGACCCCCACGGACCCAGGCCAGACCCCCACGGACCCAGGCCAGACCCCCCATGAACCTGGTGAGCTCGCTGCACTGTTGTGTTTACCAGTTTTTCTGTGTGTTTAACTGCGTGCGTGCGCATTTGTCTTTTGAGTTTTATATGTCGGCATAATCACGAAATATTGACTGACGACTCTCACATTAACAGTCACTAAAATACATCCCATAACAGCAACAAACACACAGCAGCCACTATGGTCGTCATTAAATACAGTTTTGTCGTTAATTTCTGACAGGACCCCAACACCAGGGAGAGGGCTCAGGGCCTTTGGGGGCCTGGCTGCCTCCCAGAGTCTGGCCCCCCAGAAGGGACCTGGCCCAGGCCATGGCCACCATGAAGGTGTGGGCGAGGGGACTCAGAAACAACAGGGTGGAACCAGCAACCTGGGTGGAGGAGGAGGAGGAGGAGGAGGAGGAGCCTTTGGGCTGCCCTTCACGCAACCCCTTCCTTGGCCAGACCACCCCGGCCCCGGGCCAGACCGCCCCGGACCCAGGCCAGATGCCCCATGAACCTGGTGAGCTCGCTGCTGTGTTGTGTTTATCTGCTTTTGTATGTGTGTGTGTGTGTGTGTGTGTGTGTGTGTGTGTGTGTGTGTGTGTGTGTGTGTGTGTGTGTGTGTGTGTGTGTGTGTGTGTGTATGTATGTATGTATGTGTGTGTGTGTGTGTGTGTGCGCATTTATCTTCTGAGTTTTATATGTCAGCATAATCACGAAACATTGACCGACCGACTCTCTCACTGTCTCCGACAGCAGAGAGGCCCCCAAGAAAGGACCTGGCCCAGGTCATGGGGAACGTGAGGGTCTGGACGAGGGGAATTAGAAGGCAGAGGGTTGAGACACTAACCACCGCCCTGCCGGATCAGGAGGAGAGGCCTTTGGGCCGCCCATCACGCCGGAACCCCTTCGGACGCATTAAGATGGCCTGGGCCGAACGCGCCACCAACGCCCCCCTGAACAACCGTGAACATCGAGAGCTTGTCAACAAGGCTGAGGAGGAAGTAGAAGCCACACAGAAGGCTGAGGGGAAGGGATTCAGGCATCGGTTCAACAAGTGGCTGAACCTCAGGTTGAAGGGGCGCCTGTCAAGTGTGGCTGCCCTGTTCAACAGGGGGCGTATGTCCTGTAAAAAATAAATAAGAAAGAAAAATATACAGTATATATATATATATATATATATATATATATCATGCAAAAAACACAAATAAATATTATGCACAATAAAATGTATTAAGGCACCATTGTACAGACAAAGTATGTAGGCCTACGTCATCTGATGGCACACCGACCAAGTCCACATCGATGTGACATCACACAGGAGTGAAACCACAGCTTTGTCTGAGCCCTGTGCTGTGTTCCGATAGCCATTCTTCCATGATTACACTTAAACGTAGTCCACTATCCACACTCACTAAGTGCGCTGATTTTCAGATGTCAGTGTCGTTCCAAATCGACTACTCTGTGGTGCACTGACTGGAAGTTACGAGCGCGACTGCCACCGTGGCTCCTCCCCCACAATAACTATCCCGCTTTGATCGGTGAACTCTTTATGCATAGTAGCTAGAAAAAGCTAGAAAAGAAAAAAACGAGAAAATGAATGGAGCGTCTGGAGTGGTCTGAAGCGGCGCGAATAAAGTTGGAAAAATTTAACTTTTCAGGTGGCATCGCGCCGCGACATCCAATCAGCGGCGAGTATCTCCTGACGTGCGGCGCGATAGAAGGGTTTCAAGCGATTTTTTCGCGTCAGACGCTTTTGATGTGAACGCCCCATAAAAACATCATTGTTGATATTCCATGTTTGATTTTAAGTGGTAGGAAGAGTTTTTTTTCCTGTTATACAAAAAACACTTTTTAACACGACTTTTAACTTGCCAGAAATGTTGCTGCTGGACTCAGATGAACATTTTATTTCTCAAAAAGTAAATATCTTATCCATTTAGCTTATAACTCTCAAACCACTCTAACACTGCATCACAGGACTACAACCAGCAACCCTCCAGACTAAGATACAACTGGAACTATTGATTGAATTTATTTCAGACATTCAAATTCAAGTTAAACATATGAAAAATACAAAACAAAAAACGAAAAGCACAATAAATATTTAATAAATTAACTTCCTTCCTTCCTCATCTTTTTATATATCTTTATTTATGACACTATATTTGATTTTTTAAAATTTACAATCCATACATATACAACTTAAAATACTATAGGCCTATATTTTATAATTTATATATTTATACAATCCATATATCTACATATATACACACATGTCTATTTTTACAGTTTATATATATTTTTTATTGATTTATAATCCTAATGTAGTTTGGTACACTATGTTTACAATTATACATTTAATACTATATATATATATATATATATATATATATATATATATATATATATATATATATATATATATATATATATATATATATATATATATATATATATATATATATATATATATGTACACACATACATACATATATATACATACACACACATGTATATAACTATATCTGTACAAATATAAGATGCTACAAATTCAGATATAAATATATCTGAACATATGTATATCTATGAGAGGCTGAGAGGGGCGTGGCGTATCTAGTGTTCTATATATATTTATGATTGTTAGCATTGTAGCATCATAAGCGAGATGTCTGAGCGATCGCCGTCGCATTGTTTACCGACCATGGAAGCATAAATTAACTCCATAAATATGAAAGATTGCTCCATGTAACATATTACCAACAACATAGTAAATGTATGTTGGCCTAGAAAAGAATACAGTACAATGTTATTGCTTAAGAAACTGATTCCATCCAACTGTTTACAAAAAATGCTATTAATAATTTCTACACAAATAAATGGTTACATATCGATCAGCAACGAGGTTTGAGTAGCCTACCCACATAAATATTTGTAATAGGTCTACACCAACATTGTTAACTGTCATACATAGCTAAACAACCAACTGAAAAATTAAATACTAACACAACTGAAATGTATATTAGGCTATTAACAATATTATAAAAATGATACCGTAATGCACCCGTTCTTTGTCTTTGGATCTTTTGAATAAATGGATCATTGAATGGTGAATAGCACTGATTGCAGAGGCATCAGCAGCAGCTGAACCAGTCTAAAAATCCCTTTATCACTAAAACACTTTTTAGTGATAAAAAGTCAGCACAGTGCCTAAAAACCATCAATGTCATTCATGTTAAGTAAAAGGAAAAACCTCGGACACGAGAAGTTAACGGAGCCGTGCACTGCTTAAACAGCTGCAATACAAGGCTTGGCCGCTGAGCACTGGTGTATTGCGGAAGTATGGAGAAGGGTCCATCTGCAGTCTTGGGCGTTTCCGTCTTGACACAAGAACGCCCTTTACCCCGTGTTCACACCAAACGCGACGGGGCGACAAGATCCCATACAAAGTGAACGTAGAGACGCGTATCGGGAGAAATTTTCGCGAGAGAAAACTGGCGGCAAATTTGGATTTGTCGCGCCACACTTTCGCCGTCTTCTGGCGAGCACGTTCACGTGGATTTGTGGCACGACATATTCGCTCGAGTTCAAATTTTTCAACTTTGACGCGAATTTCGCGTGATGACGCGTGATTACAGCCAAATCAGCGTTCACTCTCCTTGAGTGACGTTAGCGTTCAACTTCCCGCTCAAGCTAAAGACAGTGCAATGCTTGGTCTTTAAATGCTTGTCCTTTTAAATGCTTTTGTCTTTAAATGCTTGTCTTTAAAAAGGTAAAGACATGCAATGCTCGTTGTCGGACATGGTTGTGAAATGGAGGACCTGGAGTCAAGTTGTGGCACGACAAATTCGACAAAACTTGCACAGCGACAGATTATGATGTGTGGCGCGACAAAACTTCGGCGACAACGCGAACGGGCGACAAATTTCGCGTTTGGTGTGAACGTAAGGTTAGGCGTTCCTGGTAGCGTTTCATCGACCAATCATGAGGTTTCGAAAGGCATAGGCCGACTGGGTTTTGCAAGGCATACTATGCTTTCCTTCCTTAATGTCAATTTTACCTCTCTCATTAGATTTAGCAATCATGGAGCCCCCACTTGGCTAACGTTAGTTCTATGCTACCCGTACGTACTACTAGATCTTATTTTGAAACTTCTGTTTGAGAAAATCTAGCTAGCGAATGTTCCGGAAGTTGACAGCCGAGCGAAGATGATGGGGTTCGGTGTTTATTGTGAAAGTTAGGCCGGTTTATAGCAGAGTTTCCGTTGTCCGGTTATTGCCGGTCATTGACCGGAAAAAATGGGGAGGACCGAAAATTCTAAATGTCCGCGGTCAGGATGACCAATGGAAATAATTCTCTGCAAAATTTGAATTGTGTTTAAATATGCTACAGTGGTCATTTGTTTAGCCAATTTATGTTAAACAATGAGGGTTTTAATTGAACCGACCCGGTCCGCCGATATTTCCCACCACTGTCCTTGAGCCGGGTCGGGCCGGGCCTTTGATTGAGCGTTTGTGTTTTTTAGGTTCTTGTTATCATTGCTTTATTGGCCTAATCTGGGGAGAAATCTATGCCATAAACAGAAATATTATAGGCCTTTATTACACGGATCTTCTCAATGCCGTGGAACGCTCCGTTCACTTGCATGGGTAGTAGTGCGGTAACTTGTCAACCCCAGCGTCTTCGGTTACTAAGTGACGTCAACGTCTTTGGTGGACTATTTCACTGCTGATCAACACTACGAATGCTGGTAACGAATAAATTGTAAAAAGACACACCATGTGAAGTTATTTTCCAAATAAGATTTGAAAAGCTTTGGAAGTTTATTTACAACACTTTTTACATGGTTTCGGAGTAGTACACTTTTACATTTTAATACAGTTCAGCGAGTAAGGCGACGAAGAATAAGAAGGGGGCATTCCAGTCTGCGTAAACGGGAACCCCCACCACACGAGAATGCCCATTTGTGTCTGCAATGGGATGATATTGGAAGTATGCACTGTTCCTGGGGGCTTGATTTTCCCCAAGCCCCCAGGAACCGTGCATACTTCCGCAAAAAAATAATGTTTTTTTGTCAATATTTGTCTTCTAGAACTCTTGCTGTAATGGGTACGTATTGTTGTGAGCACTTGCAATGAATGGCTGATCAATTGTGAAAATAAATGATAAACAGGGGTGGAAACTAGCTAGTTACATTTACTCGCGTTCCTGTAATTGAGTCGTTTTTTTGTGTACTTGTAATTTTTTAAGTGGTTTTTAAAATCTATACTTTTACTTTGAGTATGTTTATTTTGAAGTATTTTAATTCGCTACATTTTATATCACCCGCGTTACTGAGTAAAAATAAAAAAAGGAAAGAAACTAAAAGAAAATACAAATCGCGACAGCTTTTATATTTACGGGACAACACCGGAAACTACTGCATTGGAAGGGAGGAGAGGAGAACAAACTTGCGCCAAAATCAAATGACAACGACAACGATCATAACAGACGACCGCAGAGACGATATAGAAAATAGTACAGCCGATGGTAAAACCGAAGAGAACCCTATGCCTTACATGATGGACCACTTCGGTGAAGAGCCAAAAAGGAAACAGCATCATTATGCAATGTAAGATGTGTTTGCCGAAAGAAGTGAAATAGCATCATATAAAAATGCATGACATTGCTAACGTTGGTTGCCAGTGCACTAGCAGGCTAGGTAAGGGTTAATATAATGCGACACAAGGGTTCATGTTATCAGGAATCCACGACGGTTCTCGCATCCACGTCGTCTCCATGGCGTCCATTAAACACAGTTATTATAACCTTTTTTTAAATAAACAGCGATCTTACTCACCTTTTAATGAGATAACCATTGAAGTTTAACCAGAGGACATTTAGTTTAGCCACATGAGATTTTACTACTATCGCTATTACAGCTCTTGTGTTACGAGCGCCATCCTGTGGTGGCTGTTTCATGGCAGGATATTTTAGCTTTTATAAATCACATAACACTGTCAGAGAATGATGTCCCATTCAAATGGCAACCTGTTGGAATGTAAATAGGGATATGAATCCATAGTTACATCAAAATTAACAACTGTGAATGTTAAAGTCATAGTACACTTGAAATGGGGTTGTATGAGGTATGCTTTCCTATGCAGAGTCAATGTATTACCATATTGGACAGCGCTCAGTACTGTCAATTTATATAATTTAAAAGACAAAATATGATTTGAATTTAAGCTATGAGTGTTAGTATTTTAAATGTGCTGCGTTTAATGAACACAATGTTGATTTACCGTACATGATTAAAACATTTGTTTACAGAGGAAACATCCATCAAAGCTGAAGGCGGATGATAATGTAGTGCATTAAGCTATACCTGTTTACAAAGGTTAAGGACTGTTTAGCCCTGAATTTTCATTGCAATTTGCAAAGTTTTTGCTACAGAGAAATCCAACTCTTCAGACACAAATAATTGTCTTCTTGTTTAGTACGTCCATGTTGCTGAAACGGGAGCTTAAGGCTAGCCTACTTATCTCTTGAAAATGTATCATTACGACCAAGGTTTCTGTATCGATGCTGTTGTCTTCTGATGTGATGTGAAATCTTTGCTCCAAATTGTTTTTTTAAAAACTTATCTAAAGTATAATGACACAGTATGCATCCATTCATGTGTGGTGACATGATTTGTTTAATTTACACTTTAATTTGTAAAGGTGTTTGCATTAATTAAACAAAAACAGTTGTTGAGGATTTGAATATCCCCTTGTCTATTAATGGCCCTACCACAGAAGAGACCCCCCGCCCCCTCCTGCTTTTTTAAAAAGTAACTAGTAACTTGTACTTTAAGTTCATTTTAAATCAGCTACTTTTTACTTTTACTTAAGTAGATTTTTTAGACCAGTACTTTTACTTTTACTTGAGTAAAATTTCATCCAAGTAATCATACTTTTACTTGAGTAGAAAATTGTTGTACTCTTTCCACCTCTAGATAATACAACAGTCCCCAGAATAGTCCCGGTTGGGGGCGATTCCCAAGCTCGTGCTCCCACCGCACCCTCATGCTGCCTCCTCCTCCTCCTCCTCCACCACCACCACCACCACCACCATCATCATCTGGGCTTCCGGCAGGACGGGAGCAGCAATGATCGCAATGCTAACAATGCTAAAAAACAAAAATATTTCTGTATCTGTTTACATAGGAACAGATTTACACCGAACAGACTCAGGTCACCGAGCTCGCCAGACTGTCCGACGACCGATAATCTAATTTGTTTGTCAGGGTAAGAGAAGGTGGCCATCATTATTCTGTTTAACAATGCATATAGAAGCTTGAATTGTAAAGTTTAAGTGTTTCCCCGTTCACATAGGACAAGCAACTAAGCCATTACTTGTACTGACACATTCACATTCATACTTACACCACATCTGCACTACTTATTGCTAATACTACTCATGGTCATATCTTCTCCTGTAAACATCTTAACATTTTCGTCACCACTACTGTTCTGTCAATACTGTACACACAGCAAATATCTTATTTATTTGTATATTCCACTACACACCCTGCTTTTTCATGCTTTTGTTGCACTTATTTTGAGATGCTGAATTTCATTTAAATAAAATTTTAATTTGTTTAATCTAATCGTTTTTTTCATTCATATATAGGCCTATTTATGTCACTAGTGTACTCATATGTATACTACTATGCACACTGTAGCCTACATAACTTAACTATATTGTATTCATATTTCTACTGTCTATATAGGACTACTGTACATATCTTCCATTGTGTATACATCCTTATAGGCCTACACACCATACAATTAAAGCAATTGTTTGTACTTGCATCTGCACTATATAAATACGCAAAGTACCTCTACTGCCTAATGCTATTGCTGCTCATGCAGTATTCGACTGTATAGGCCTACATCTTAACATACTCATATCTGTTCTGTCAATACTGGTCATAGGCCTACTGGATGTAATTTAGTGTAATATTCCGCACTTTCCATTTTTAAGAGAATCTGCCTATTAAACTGCATTTAGGGTGCATCATTGTGCAATGACAATCAAGCAAATTATACAGCAGACGAAAAATAAGACAATTACAAAAACGTTTTTTTTTCAACATGTTACCTTTTCAAAACCTATTTTGCATTAACAGAGTAGGCCTAACTGGAACTCACCGTGATCCACAGTCGGGACTTGCGCTGCTCCGATCTGCACAATAACTTCTCCCCTCTGGAAATCCAAATCATGACACAGCAGCCATTCTCCCGTTCTCGTTCTCATTAGATCTTAATTGAGTTCACCTGTCGGCACGCACGTGTGGCTATGCATTATTTTGGGTTGCTCCAAAACGAGAATGAAAATAGTCCCGCGGTTGCTTGTTTGTTTTTTTGTGCGCTTTTGACTGAACAATCCGAACAACACTGGAGTGAGGAACCCCGCATGAGTCACCAATCGTTTGTTATTCCTTGAGCTGGTTGAAGATGTTTGGTTGTGTTTGGCTGCTGGCTCCACAACTTCTCCACCGCACACACATCGCTATTCTTTCCCCTAATTTTAACCTGGATTTTACAGCTCGTCTGTTTGGTTTTGCTCATTGTATGTTTAGTGTAGTTTTGTAGGTTGTTTTTGAGTGCATTGTTGCACGTGTTTGTATGAGGCCTAACGGGGGACGACTAAACGACTGACTTTACTAACGCTGCGGACCGCTACAACACCGAAAACCTGTCTGGACACTGGGAAGGGTGTGCTCTTGAAACTGGACGCAAAATGGAAGGACACCTGCAACTATTGTGAAAGTTCAACGTTTGGGCAAAATTGGAATTGGTGAAAGCAAACAAGCGCAAGTTAAATGGTAAGTTGACTAATTGGCGAATGCAACTATTTTCGCCAATTGCTTTTTTGTTTCACAGCACCACTGGACTACAGAACATCCCTAGTGGAAAGGACATCGGTGCAATTCTGCATTTTACAATTTGATGGCACAGCACCTTCTGCCGATGCTTCACCTCCCTGAGGAATCCACAAAGAACTGGAAGTTCTGGAAAAACCCAGAACGGATGTCTGGCAAACCGAAATTAGGGCGATTGTGTGAAGTTGTGACCTCAAACTTCCACAATGGTGTTTATTTTCGCTCCAACCATAACCCCACTGGACTGGTGTTTGAAAAGCTATCAGACTGACTTTACTAGACAAATGACTGCGGGCATGTTATGGTTTGGTTTGTTGGTTTTTGGCTTGGTAGGTTTGAATTTAAGAGATGGATTAGATGATTTACACATGCACACAGTACTCTGAATCTTTCCTTTTTACAACATTCCATACATTTTCAAATTCTTGACTGCTGCTGAGGTTGTAGGCTACTGCTGCTTGATGACTTCAATGTGGTTTTATTCTGTGCTAAACGATTTTAAATCTTTGCAATGTGGTTTGAGTCTATGCACTACGATTTCAATTCTTTGCAATGTGGTTTGATTCTATGCACTACGATTTCAATTCTTTGCAATGTGGTTTGATTCTATGCACTACGATTTTAATTCTTTGCAATGTGGTTTGATTCTATGCACTACGATTTTAATTCTTTGCAATTCTATGCACTACGATTTTAATTCTTTGCAATTCTATGCTCTATGATTTCCATTCTTTGCAATGTGGTTTGATTCTATGCAATACGATTTTAATTCTTTGCAGATCTATGCTCTATATGATTTTAAGTGTTTGCCATTCTATGCGCTATGATTTAAATTCTTTGCAGTATGGTTTTATTCTGTGCAATATTATATGAAACATGGGCAGTGCAGTTCCTTTATGATTTGCCTCAGGCGGTGTCCTTTTGGTTCCGTCCATCTAAACACTAAACATCACCTGGTAGCTTGGAAGGTAGTTTGCTCCAACGCAACTGTGTTGGGAGATTTTCACTTGATAGCCTGGAAGCTTGTTTGCTCCAACGCAACTGTGTTGGGAGCGTTTTAACTGGTAGATTGGAATGTAGTTTGCTCCAACGCAACTGTGTTGGGAGATTTTCACTTGATAGCCTGGAAGCTTGTTTGCTCCAACGCAACTGTGTTGGGAGCGTTTTACCTGATAGATTAGAATGTAGTTTGCTCCAACGCAACTGTGTTGGGTGATTTTCACTTGATAGCCTGGAAGCTGGTTTGCTCCAACGCAACTGTGTTGGGAGTGTTTCACCTGGTAGATTGGAATGTAGTTTGCTCCAACGCAACTGTGTTGGGAGCGTTTCACTTTGTAGCCTGGAAGCTTGTTTGCTCCAACGCAACTGTGTTGGGAGAGTTTTACCTGGTAGATTGGAATGTAGTTTGCTCCAACGCAACTGTGTTGGGAGCATTTCACCTGGTAGCCTTGAATCTTGTTTGCTCCAACACAACTGTGTTGGAAGATTTTCACCTGGTAGCGTGGGAGCTTGTTTGCTCCAACGCAACTGTGTTGGGAGTGTTTCACCTGGTAGCTTGGAATGTAGTTTGCTCCAACGCAACTGTGTTGGGAGCGTTTCACCTGGTAGCCTTGAATCTAGTTTGCTCCAACGCAACTGTGTTGGGAGCGTTTCACTTGGTGGCCTGGAAGCTTGTTTGCTCCAACGCAACTGTGTTGGGAGCGTTTTACCTGGTAGCCTTGAATCTAATTTGCTCCAACGCAACTGTGTTGGGAGCGTTTCACTTGGTAGCCTGGAAGCTTGTTTGCTCCAACGCAACTGTGTTGGGAGCGTATCACCTGGTAGCTTGGAATGTAGTTTGCTCCAACACAACTGTGTTGGGAGATTTTCACCTGGTAGCCTGGAAGCTTGTTTGCTCCAACGCAACTGTGTTGGGAGCGTTTCACCTGGTAGCCTTGAATCTAGTTTGCTCCAACGCAACTGTGTTGGGAGCGTATCATTTGGTAGCCTGGAAGCTTGTTTGCTCCAACGCAACTGTGTTGGGAGCGTTTTACCTGGTAGATTGGAATGTAGTTTGCTCCAACGCAACTGTGTTGGGAGCGTTTCAACTGGAAGCTTGTTTACTCCAATGCAACTGTGTTGGGAGTGTTTCACCTGGTAGCTTGGAATGTAGTTCGCTCCAACGCAACTGTGTTGGGAGCGTTTCACTTGGTAGCCTGGAAGCTTGTTTGCTCCAACGCAACTGTGTTGGGAGCGTATCACCTGGTAGATTGGAATGTAGTTTGCTCCAACGCAACTGTGTTGGGAGATTTTCACCTGGTAGCCTGGAAGCTTATTTGCTCCAACGCAACTGTGTTGGGAGCGTTTCACCTGGTAGCCTTGAATCTAGTTTGCTCCAACGCAACTGTGTTGGGAGCGTATCATTTGGTAGCCTGGAAGCTTGTTTGCTCCAACGCAACTGTGTTGGGAGCGTTTCACCTGGTGGCTTGGAATGTAGTTTGCTCCAACGTAACTGTGTTGGGAGCGTTTCACCTGGTAGCCTTGAATCTTGTCTGCTCCAACGCAACTGTGTTGGGAGCGTTTTACCTGGTGGATTGGAATGTAGTTTGCTCCAATGCAACTGTGTTGGGAGCGTTTCACCTGGTAGCTTGGAATGGAGTTTGCTCCAACGCAACTGTGTTGGGAGCGTTTCACTTGATAGCCTGGAAGCTTGCTTGCTCCAACGCAACTGTGTTGGGAGCGTATCACCTGGTAGATTGGAATGTAGTTTTCTCCAACGCAACTGTGTTGGGGGAGTTTCACTTGGTAGCCTGGAAGCTTGTTTGCTCCAACGCAACTGTGTTGGGAGCGTTTTACCTGGTAGATTGGAATGTAGTTTGCTCCAACGCAACTGTGTTGGGAGCGTTTCACCTGGTAGCCTTGAATCCTAGTTTGCTCCAACGCAACTGTGTTGGGAGCGTTTTCATTTGGTAGCCTGGAAGCTTGTTTGCTCCAACGCAACTGTGTTGGGAGCGTTTCACCTGGTAGATTGGAATGTAGCTTGCTCCAACGCAACTGTGTTGGGAGCGTTTCACTTGGTAGGCTGGAAGCTTGTTTGCTCCAACGCAACTGTGTTGGGAGCGTTTTTACTCTGGTAGATTGGAATGGAGTTTGCTCCAACGCAACTGTGTTGGGAGCGTTTCAACTGGAAGCTTGTTTGCGCCAATGCAACTGTGTTGGGAGATTTTCACCTGGTAGCCTGGAAGCTTGTTTGCTCAACGCAACTGTGTTGGGAGCGTATCACCTGGTAGATTGGAATGTAGTTTGCTCTCCAATGCAACTGTGTTGGGAGCGTTTCACCTGGTAGCTTGGAATGGAGTTTTGCTCCAACGCAACTGTGTGTTGGGAGCGTTTCACTTGGTAGCCTGGAAGCTTGTTTGCTCCAACGCAACTGTGTTGGGAGCGTATCACCTGGTAGATTTGGAATGTAGTTTGCTCCAACGCAACTGTGTTGGGGGAGTTTCACTTGGTAGCCTGAGAAGCTTGTTTGCTCCGACGCAACTGTGTTGGGAGCGTTTTACCTGGTAGATTGGAATGTAGTTTGCTCCAACGCAACTGTGTTGGGAGCGGCGTTTCACCTGGTAGCCTTGAATCTAGTTTGCTCCAACGCAACTGTGTTGGGAGCGTTTCATTTGGTAGCCTGGAAGCTTGTTTGCTCCAACGCAACTGTGTTGGGAGCGTTTCACCTGGTAGATTGGAATGTAGCTTGCTCCAACGCAACTGTGTTGGGAGCGTTTCACTTGGTAGGCTGGAAGCTTGTTTGCTCCAACGCAACTGTGTTGGGAGCGTTTTACCTGGTAGATTGGAATGTAGTTTGCTCCAACGCAACTGTGTTGGGAGCGTTTCACCTGGTGGCTTGGAATGTAGTTTGCTCCAACGTAACTGTGTTGGGAGCGTTTCACCTGGTAGCCTTGAATCTTGTCTGCTCCAACGCAACTGTGTTGGGAGCGTTTTACCTGGTGGATTGGAATGTAGTTTGCTCCAATGCAACTGTGTTGGGAGCGTTTCACCTGGTAGATTGGAAGCTAGTTTGCTCCAACGCAACTGTGTTGGGAGCGTTTCACCTGGTAGCCTGGAAGCTTGTTTGCTCCAACGCAACTGTGTTGGGAGCGTTTCACCTGGTAGATTGGAATGTAGTTTGCTCCAACGCAACTGTGTTGGGGGAGTTTCACTTGGTAGCCTGGAAGCTTGTTTGCTCCAACGCAACTGTGTTGGGAGCGTTTTACCTGGTAGATTGGAATGTAGTTTGCTCCAACGCAACTGTGTTGGGAGCGTTTCACCTGGTAGCCTTGAATCTAGTTTGCTCCAACGCAACTGTGTTGGGAGCGTTTCATTTGGTAGCCTGGAAGCTTGTTTGCTCCAACGCAACTGTGTTGGGAGCGTTTCACCTGGTAGATTGGAATGTAGCTTGCTCCAACGCAACTGTGTTGGGAGCGTTTCACTTGGTAGGCTGGAAGCTTGTTTGCTCCAACGCAACTGTGTTGGGAGCGTTTTACCTGGTAGATTGGAATGGAGTTTGCTCCAACGCAACTGTGTGTTGGGAGCGTTTTCACCTGGTAGTCTTGAATTAGTTTGCTCCAACGCAACTGTGTTGGGAGACTTTTCACTTGGTAGCCTGGAAGCTTGTTTGCTCCAACGCAACTGTGTTGGGAGCGTTTCACCTGGTAGATTGGAATGTAGTTTGCTCCAATGCAACTGTGTTGGGAGCGTTTCACCTGGTAGCTTGGAATGGAGTTTGCTCCAACGCAACTGTGTTGGGAGCGTATTCACCTGGTAGATTGGAATGTAGTTTGCTCCAACGCAACTGTGTTGGGGGAGTGTATTCACCTGGTGTAGCCTGGGAATGTTGTTTGTCTCCAACGCAACTGTGTTGGGAGCGTTTTAACTGGTAGATTGGAATGTTGTTTGGCTCCAACGCAACTGTGTTGGGAGCGTTTTCACCTGGTAGCCTTTGAATCTAGTTTGCTCCACACGCAACTGTGTTGGGAGCGTTTCATTTGGTAGCCTGGAAGCTTGTTTGCTCCAACGCAACTGGTGTGTTGGAGCGTTTCACCTGGTGTAGATTGGAATGTGTAGCTTGCTCCAACGCAACTGTGTTGGGAAGCGTTTCACTTGGTAGGCTGGAAGCTTGTTTGCTCCAACGCAACTGTGTTTGGGAGCGTTTTACCTGGTAGATTGGAATGTAGTTTGGCTCCAACGCAACTGTGTTGGGGAGCGTTTCACCTGGTAGCCTTGAATCTAGTTTGCTCCAACGCAACTGTGTTGGGAGCGTTTTCATTTGGTAGCCTGGAAGCTTGTTTGCTGCTCCAACGCAACTGTGGTGTTGGGAGCGTTTCACCTGGTTAGATTGGAATGTAGCTTGCTCCAACGCAACTGTGTTGGGAGCGTTTTCACTTGGTAGGCTGGAAGCTTGTTTGCTCCAACGCAAACTGTGTTGGGGAGCGTTTTTACCTGGTAGATTGGAATGGAGTTTGCTCCAACGCAACTGTGTTGGGAGCGTTTCAACTGGAAGCTTGTTTGCGCCAATGCAACTGTGTTGGGAGATTTCACCTGGTAGCCTGGAAGCTTGTTTGCTCCAACGCAACTGTGTTGGGAGGTTATCACCTGGTAGATTGGAATGTAGGTTTGCTCCAATGCAACTGTGTTGGGGAGCGTTTCACCCTGGTAGCTTGGAATGGAGTTTGCTCCAACGCAACTGTGTTGGGAGCGTTTCACTTGGTAGCCTGGAAGCTTTGTTTGCTCCAACGCAACTGTGTTGGGAGAGCGTTTCACCTGGTAGAATTGGAATGTAGTTTGCTCTAACGCAACTGTGTTGGGGAGTTTCACTTTGGTAGCCTGGAAGCCTTGTTTGCTCCCAACGCAACTGTGTTGGGAGCGTTTTACCTGGTAGATTGGAATGTAGTTTGCTCCAACGCAACTGTGTTGGGAGCGTTTCACCTACTGGTTAGCCTTGAATCTAGTTTGCTTCCAACGCACACTGTGTTGGGAGCGTTTCATTTTGGTAGAAGCCTGGAAGCTTGTTTGCTCCAACGCAACTGTGTTGGGAGCGTTTTCACCTGGTAGATTGGAATGTAGCTTGCTCCAACGCAACTGTGTTGGGAGCGTTTCACTTGGTAGGCTGGAAGCTTGTTTGCTCCAACGCAACTGTGTTGGGAGCGTTTTTACCTGGTAGATTGGAATGGGAGTTTGCTCCAACCGCAACTGTGGTTGGGAGCGTTTCACCTGGTAGTCTTGAATCTAGTTTGCTCCAACGCAACTGTGTTGGGAGCGTTTCATTTGGTAGCCTGGAAGCTTGTGTTGTTTGCTCCAACGCAACTGTGTTGGGAGCGTTTTCAACCTGGTAGATTGGAATGTAAGCTTGCTCCAACGCAACTGTGTTTGGGAGCGTTTTCACTTGGTAGGCTGGAAGCTTGTTTGCTCCAACGCAACTGTGTTGGGAGCGGTTTTACCTGGTAGATTGGAATGTAGTTTGCCTCCAACGCAACTTGTGTTGGGGGAGTTTCACTTGGTAGCCTGGAAGCTTGTTTGCTCCAACGCAACTGTGGTTGGGAGCGTTTTACCCTGGTAGATTGGAATGTAGTTTGCTCCAACGCAACTGTGTTGGGAGCGTTTCACCCTGGTAGCCTTGAATCTAGTTTGCTCCAACGCAACTGTGTGTTGGGAGCGTTTCAATTTGGTAGCCTGGAAGCTTGTTTGCCTCCAACGCAACTGTGTTGGGAGCGTTTCACCTGGGTAGATTGGAATGTAGCTTGCTCCAACCGCAACTGTGTTGGGAGCGTTTTCACTTGGTAGGCTGGAAGCTTGTTTGCTCCAACGCAACTGTGTTGGGAGCGTTTTACTCTGGTAGATTGGAATGTAGTTTTGCTCCAACGCAACTGTGTTGGGAGCGTTTCACCTGGTAGCCTTGAATCTAGTTTGCTCCAACGCAACTGTGTTGGGAGCGTTTCATTTGGTAGCCTGGAAGCTTGTTTGCTCCAACGCAACTGTGTTGGGAGCGTTTCACCTGGTAGATTGGAATGTAGCTTGCTCCAACGCAACTGTGTTGGGAGCGTTTCACTTGGTAGGCTGGAAGCTTGTTTGCTCCAACGCAACTGTGTTGGGAGCGTTTTACCTGGTAGATTGGAATGGAGTTTGCTCCAACGCAACTGTGTTGGGAGCGTTTCAACTGGAAGCTTGTTTGCGCCAATGCAACTGTGTTGGGAGATTTTCACCTGGTAGCCTGGAAGCTTGTTTGCTCCAACGCAACTGTGTTGGGAGCGTATCACCTGGTAGATTGGAATGTAGTTTGCTCCAATGCAACTGTGTTGGGAGCGTTTCACCTGGTAGCTTGGAATCTAGTTTGCTCCAACGCAACTGTGTTGGGAGCGTTTCATTGGTAGCCTGGAAGCTTGTTTGCTCCAACGCAACTGTGTTGGGAGCGTTTCACCTGGTAGATTGGAATGTAGTTGCTCCAACGCAACTGTGTTGGGAGGTTCACTTGGTAGCTGGAAGCTTGTTTGCTCCAACGCAACTGTGTTGGGAGCGTTTACCTGGTAGATTGGAATGTAGTTTGCTCCAACGCAACTGTGTTGGGAGCGTTTCACCTGGTAGCCTTGAATCTAGTTTGCTCCAACGCAACTGTGTTGGGAGCGTTTCATTTGGTAGCCTGGAAGCTTGTTTGCTCCAACGCAACTGTGTTGGGAGCGTTTCACCTGGTAGATTGGAATGTAGTCTTGCCTCCAACGCAACTGTGTTGGGAGCGTTTCACTTGGTAGGCTGGAAGCTGTGTTGGCTCCAACGCAACTGTGTTGGGAGCGGTTTTACCCTGGTAGATTGGAATGTAGTTTGCTCCAACGCAACTGTGTTGGGAAGCGTTTCACCTGGTAGTCTTGAATCTAGTTTGCTCCAACGCAACTGTGTTGGGAGCGTTTCATTTGGTAGCCTGGAAGCTTGTTTGCTCCAACGCAACTGTGTTGGGAGCGTTTCACCTGGTAGATTGGAATGTAGCTTGCTCCAACGCAACTGTGTTGGGAGCGTTTCACTTGGTAGGCTGGAAGCTTGTTTGCTCCAACGCAACTGTGTTGGGAGCGTTTTACCTGGTAGATTGGAATGTAGTTTGCTCCAACGCAACTGTGTTGGGGGAGTTTCACTTGGTAGCCTGGAAGCTTGTTTGCTCCAACGCAACTGTGTTGGGAGCGTTTTACCTGGTAGATTGGAATGTAGTTTGCTCCAACGCAACTGTGGTTGGGAGCGTTTCACCTGGTAGCCTTGAATCTAGTTTGCTCCAACGCAACTGTGTTGGGAGCGTTTCATTTTGGTAGCCTGGAAGCTTGTTTGCTCCAACGCAACTGTGGTTGGGGAGCGTTTCACCTGGTAGATTGGAATGTAGCTTGCTCCAACGCAACTGTGTTGGGAGCGTTTCACTTGGTAGGCTGGAAGCTTGTTTGCTCCAACGCAACTGTGTTGGGAGCGTTTTACCTGGTAGATTGGAATGTAGTTTGCTCCAACGCAACTGTGTTTGGAGCGTTTCACCTGGTAGCCTTGAATCTAGTTTGCTCCAACGCAACTGTGTTGGGAGCGTTTCATTTGGTAGCCTGGAAGCTTGTTTGCTCCAACGCAACTGTGTTGGGAGCGTTTCACCTGGTAGATTGGAATGTAGCTTGCTCCAACGCAACTGTGTTGGGAGCGTTTCACTTGGTAGGCTGGAAGCTTGTTTGCTCCAACGCAACTGTGTTGGGAGCGTTTTACCTGGTAGATTGGAATGGAGTTTTGCTCCAACGCAACTGTGTTGGAGCGTTTCAACTGGAAGCTTTGTTTGCGCCAACGCAACTGTGTTGGGAGATTTTCACCTGGTAGCCTGGAAGCTTGTTTGCTCCAACGCAACTGTGTTGGGAGCGTATCACCTGGTAGATTGGAATGTAGTTTGCTCCAATGCAACTGTGTTGGGAGCGTTTCACCTGGTAGCTTGGAATGGAGTTTGCTCCAACGCAACTGTGTTGGGAGCGTTTCACTTGGTAGCCTGGAAGCTTGTTTGCTCCAACGCAACTGTGTTGGGAGCGTATCACCTGGTAGATTGGAATGTAGTTTGCTCCAACGCAACTGTGTTGGGGGAGTTTCACTTGGTAGCCTGGAAGCTTGTTTGCTCCAACGCAACTGTGTTGGGAGCGTTTTACCTGGTAGATTGGAATGTAGTTTGCTCCAACGCAAACTGTGTTGGGAGCGTTTCACCTGGTAGCCTTGAATCTAGTTTGCTCCAACGCAACTGTGTTGGGAGCGTTTCTCATTGGTAGCCTGGAAGCTTGTTTGCTCCAATGCAACTGGTGTGTGGAGCGTTTCACCTGGTAGATTGGAATGTAGCTTGCTCCAACGCAACTGTGTTGGGAGCGTTTCACTTGGTAGCCTGGAAGCTTGTTTGCTCCAACGCAACTGTGTTGGGAGCGTATCACCTGGTAGATTGGAATGTAGTTTTCTCCAACGCAACTGTGTTGGGAGATTTTCACCTGGTAGCCTGGAAGCGTGTTTGCTCCAACGCAACTGTGTTGGGAGCGTTTCACCTGGTAGCCTTGTATCTAGTTTGCTCCAACGCAACTGTGTTGGGAGCGTATCATTTGGTAGCCTGGAAGCTTGTTTGCTCCAACGCAACTGTGTTGGGAGCGTTTCACCTGGTGGCTTGGAATGTAGTTTGCTCCAACGCAACTGTGTTGGGAGCGTTTCACCTGGTAGCCTTGTATCTAGTTTGCTCCAACGCAACTGTGTTGGGAGCGTATCATTTGGTAGCCTGGAAGCTTGTTTGCTCCAACGCAACTGTGTTGGGAGCGTTTCACCTGGTAGATTGGAATGTAGTTTGTTCCAACGCAACTGTGTTGGGAGCGTTTCACCTGGTGGCTTGGAATGTAGTTTGCTCCAACGCAACTGTGTTGGGAGCGTTTCACCTGGTAGCCTTGAATCTTGTCTGCTCCAACGCAACTGTGTTGGGAGCGTTTTACCTGGTGGATTGGAATGTAGTTTGCTCCAATGTAACTGTGTTGGGAGCGTTTCACCTGGTAGCTTGGAATGTAGTTTGCTCCAACGCAACTGTGTTGGGAGTGTTTCACTTGGTAGGCTGGAAGCCTGTTTGCTCCAACGCAACTGTGTTGGGAGCGTTTTACCTGGTAGATTGGAATGGAGTTTGCTCCAACGCAACTGTGTTGGGAGCGTTTCAACTGGAAGCTTGTTTACGCCAACGCAACTGTGTTGGGAGCGTTTCACCTGGTAGCTTGGAATGTAGTTTGCTCCAACGCAACTGTGTTGGGAGCGTATCATTTGGTAGCCTTGAAGCTTGTTTGCTCCAACGCAACTGTGTTGGGAGATTTTCACTTGATAGCCTGGAAGCTTGTTTGCTCCAGCGCAACTGTGTTGGGAGCGTTTTACCTGATAGATTAGATTGTGGTTTGCTCCAACGCAACTGTGTTGGGAGCGTTTTACCTGATAGATTAGAATGTAGTTTGCTCCAACGCAACTGTGTTGGGAGCGTTTCACCTGGTAGCCTTGAATCTAGTTTGCTCCAACGCAACTGTGTTGGGAGCGTTTCATTTGGTAGCCTGGAAGCCTTGTTTGCTCCAACGCAACTGTGTGTTGGGAGCGTTTTACCTGGTAGATTGGAATGTAGTTTGCTCCAACGCAACTGTGCTGGGAGATTTTCACTTGATAGCCTGGAAGCTTGTTTGCTCCAACGCAACTGTGTTGGGAGCATTTCACCTGGTAGCCTTGAATCTAGTTTGCTCCAACGCAACTGTGTTGGGAGCGTTTCATTTGGTAGCCTGGAAGCTTGTTGGCTCCAACGCAACTGTGTTGGGAGCGTTTTACCTGGTAGATTGGAATGTAGTTTGCTCCAACGCAACTGTGTTCGGAGATTTTCACTTGGTAACCTGGAAGCTTGTTTGCTCCAACGCAACTGTGTTGGGAGCGTTTCACCTGGTAGATTGGAATGTACTTTGCTCCAACGCAACTGTGTTTGGAGCGTTTCACTTGGTAGCCTGGAAGCTTGTTTGCTCCAACGCAACTGTGTTGGGAGCGTTTTACCTGGTAGATTTGAATGGAGTTTGCGCCAACACCACTGTGTTGGGAGCGTTTCAACTGGAAGCTTGTTTGCTCCAACGCAACTGTGTTGGGAGCGTTTTACCTGGTAGCTTGGAAGGCAGTTTGCTCCAACGCAACTGTGTTGGGAGCGTTTCACCTGGTAGCTTGGGATGTAGTTTGCTCCAATGCAACTGTGTTGGGAGCGTTTCACCTGGTAGCCTTGAATCTAGTTTGCTCCAACGCAACTGTGTTGGGAGCGTTTCATTTGGTAGCCTCGAAGCTTGTTTGCTGTGTTTGGAGTGTTTTACCTGGTAGATTGGAATGTAGTTTGTAGTTTGCTCCAACGCAAAGTTCTGTGTTGGGAGATTATCACTTGATAGCCTGGAAGCTTGTTTGCGCCAAGGCAACTGTGTTGGGAGCGTTTCACCTGGTAGCCTGGAAGCTTGTTTGCTCCAACGCAACTGTGTTGGGAGCGTTTCACCTGGTAGCCTCGAAGCTAGTTTGCTCCAACACAACTGTTTTGGCTTGGTAGGTTTTGAATATAAGAGATGGATTAGATGATTTACACATGCACACAGTACTCTGAATCTTTCCTTTTTACAACATTCCATACATTTTCAAATTCTTGACTGCTGCTGAGGTTGTAGGCTAATGCTGCTTGATGACTTCAATGTGGTTTTATTCTGTGCTAAACGATTTTAATTCTTTGCAATGTGGTTTGATTCTATGCACTACGATTTTAATTCTTTGCAATTCTATGCATTACGATTTTAATTATTTGCAACTCTATGCTCTATATGATTTTAATTCTTTGCAATGTGGTTTGATTCTATGCACTACGATTTTAATTCTTTGCAGATCTATGCACTTCATGATTTAAATTCTTTGCAATTCTATGCACTACGATTTTAATTCTATGCAATACGATTTTAATTCTTTGCAATTCTATGCTCTATAATTTTAATTCTTTGCAATTCTATGCAATACGATTTTAATTCTTTGCAGATCTATGCACTTCATGATTTCAATTCTTTGCAATTCTATGCACTACGATTTTAATTATTTGCAATTCTATGCTCTATATGGTTTGATTCTATGCAATACGATTTTAATTCTTTGCAGATCTATGCACTTCATGATCTCAATTCTTTGCAATTCTATGCACCACGATTTTAATTATTTGCAATTCTATGCTCTATATGGTTTGATTCTATGCAATACGATTTTAATTCTTTGCAGATCTATGCACTTCATGATTTCAATTCTTTGCAATGCACTACGATTTTAATTATTTGCAATTCTATGCTCTATATGATTTTAATTCTTTGCAATGTGGTTTGATTCTATGCAATACGATTTTAATTCTTTGCAGATCTATGCACTTCATCATTTCAATTCTTTGCAATTCTATGCACTACGATTTTAATTATTTGCAATTCTATGCTCTATATGATTTTAATTCTTTGCAATGTGGTTTGATTCTATGCAATCCGATTTTAATTCTTTGCAGATCTATGCACTTCATGATTTTAATTCCTTGCAATTCTATGCTCTATATGATTTTAAGTGTTTGCCATTCTATGCGCTACGATTTTAATTCTGTGCAATATTATATGAAACACGGGCAGTGCAGTTCCTTTATGATTTGCCTCAGGCGGTGTCCTTTTGGTTCCATCCATCTAAACACTAAACTTAAACTGGTAGCTTGGAATGTAGTTTGCTCCAACGCAACTGTGTTGGGAGCATTTCACCTGGTAGATTGGAATGTAGTTGGCTCCAACGCAACTGTGTTGGGAGCGTTTCACCTGGTAGATTGGAAGCTAGTTTGCTCCAACGCAACTGTTTTGGGAGCGTTCAACCTGGTAGCTAAACTGTATGTTGTATTATTTCAATGGTAACTATAATTGTGTAAGCATCTTGCAGTAGTAGCTAGCTATCACTGGTTTTTAAGGGGTACGGGTTAACCTAGCGATTGTTAGTTCTTCCACTTGGTTCTATGAACGGGCTTTGGTCTCCAAGCAAGGCCCTATTGGGGTCCGGTCAGGCCCCGGATGAAAAGCATTGAGTCCTGGGATACAGCACGCTCACGCCAGAAACACACACACACTACATACTCTATTACAATTATTGCCATATATTGAATCTGTATGACTTATAGAGTAGGGCGAAATGCCATCACACACAGATCTGATTGCGTTAGCCCTGTTATCGTCATATGTTAAAAAAATATATTTTACATTTTAAATTTTCAAAATGTTACACATGTCCAATTTCAATCAATTTCGGAGACGCTGCTTTGTCTACATGTTTGACGAGATTTTGTTAGGTTAGGAAAATGAAAGCCCGGCAGGACAGAACTAATAACAAACCAAAAAAGGAGACGTCAATTATTACCAATAAATCGCTTTTTCCAAATGCTATTATACCTACTTCCTTTTGTGACCCAGAACACAAAATTGGAAAGGGTACCTTAATATTTATCAACTTTAATCTATACAGGTTTTTCATGTGCTGGGCGTTCGATAATGGAGAGAAACTCTTTATCCGGCTCGAGCAGCTTCTCGCTAGTCACAGCCAATACCCGTTCTCTGCTCTTTTAATTGAGTTCACCTGTGTCCGCACTGCAATGTTGCGGCGATGTTTGCGTTGCTCTAAACGGTGATGCTAAATAAGGTCCCGTGCTTGCCTTGTTTTGTTTTTTGTGCGCTTCTTGAGGAACAAATGTGCCTAACCAAACAGGGGAGGAGGAACCCCCCGCAGTGAGAGTCACCAATTCGTCTTATTCCATGAGCTGGTTGAAGATGTTTGGTTGTGTTTGGCTGCTGGTCTCAGAACTTGGGAATTTGTCCACCGCACACGCATCACTATTCTCTCCCACTCAAAACTCAAACCTGGATTTTACAGTTCGTCTCTTTGGTTTTTGCTCATTCTAAGTTTAGTGCAGTGCTGTTTTTGAGTGCATTGTTGCACGTGTTTGTATGAGGCCTAACGGGGGACGAACAAAACGACTCGACTTTACTAATGCTCGCGAGACCGCTAAAAACACACCGCACAAACCTGTCTGGACACTGGGAAGGGTGTACTCCTTTGAAACTGGACGCAAGATGGAAGGACACCTGCAAACTAATTGTGAAAGTTTCAACGTTTGTGGCAAAATTGGAATTGGTGAAAGCAAACAAGCGCAAGTTAAATGGTAAGTTGACTAATTGGCGAATGCAACTATTTTCGCCAATTGCTTTTTTGTTTCACAGCACCAGTGGACTACAGAACATCCCTAGTGGAAAGGACATCGGTGCATTCTCTGCACATTTACAATTTGATGGCACAGCACACCTTCCTGCCGAATGCCTTCACCCTTCCCTGAGGAATCCACCAAAGAACTGGAAAGTTCTGGAAAAACCGGAACGAAGGATCTCTGGGCAAACCGAAATTAGGGCGCGATTGTGTGAAGTTGTGACCTCCAACACTCCACAATGGTGTTTATTTTCCGCTCCAACCATAACACCCCACTGGACTTGGTGTTCTGAAAAGCATAGATATCAGACTGACTTTACTAGACAAATAATACTGCGGGGCATGTTATCGGTTTTGTGTGGTTGTTGGTTTTTTGGCTTGGGTAGGTTTTTGTAATTAAGAGATGTGGACTGGTAGATGATCTTTACACATGCAACACAGTACTCTGAATATCTTCCTTTTTACAACATTCCACACAATTATTTCCAAATTCTCTTGCACTGGCTGCTGAGAGCAGGTTGTAGGCTAATGCTGCTTGATGACTTCAATGTGGTTTTATTCTGTGCTAAACGATTTTAATTCTTTGCAATGTGGTTTGATTCTTTGCAATGTGGTTTGATTCTATGCACTACGACTTTAATTCGATGTCAATCTTCGATGCAATCTGCATAGCCAATGTCAGCGCGATTTTAAATTTCTCTTGCAATTATCTATGACACTATAATTTTAATATCTTTGCAATTCTATGCAATATCGATTTTAAATTCTTTGACAGATCTATGCACTTCATGATTTCAATTTTTGCAATTCTATGCACTACGATTTTTAATTATTGGCGCAATTCTATGCCTACTATTGTTAGCATCTGATTATATGCAATACGATATTCAATTCTTTGCAGCATTCTATGCACTTCACGATCTCAATTCTTTTGCAATTCTATGCACCACGATTTATTAATTATCTTGCAATTCTATGCTATATCTATATGGTTTGATTCTATGGCAATACGATTCTTTAATTCTTTGCAGATATCTATTGCACTTCATGATTTCAATTCTTTGGCAATTCTATGCACCAACGATTTTAATTCTTTTGCAAATTCTATGCATATACACGATTTTAATTCTTTGCAATTTCTATGCTCTTATAATTTTAATTCTTTGCAATTCTATGCAATACGATTTTTAATTCTTTGCAGATCTACTGCACTTCATGATTTCAATTCTTTGCAATGCACTAACGATTTTTTAATTCTTTGCAATCGTGGTTTGATTCTATGCAATAACGACTTTTAATTCTTTGCAGATCTATGCACTTCATCATTTCCAAATCTTTGCAATTCTATGCACTACGATTTAAATTATTTGCACATTTCTATGCTCTATATGATTTTAATTCATTTGCAATGTGGTTCGATTTCTATGCGCAATCCGATTTTAATTCTTGTGCAGATCTATCGCACTTCCATGATTTTAATTCCTTGCAATTCTAATGCTCTATATGATTTTAAGTGTTTGCCATTCTCTATGCGCTATGCTGATTTAAAATTCTGTGCAATATTATTATATGAAACACAGGCAGTGCAGTGTTTCCTTTTATGATTTTGCCTCAGGCGGTGGTCCTCTTTGGTTCCATCCATCTAAACAAACTATAATGGTAAACGCGCAATGTAGTATTGTCCACGCAACTTGTGTTGGGAGCATTCACCTGGTAGATTGGACATGTGTTTGGCTCACAACGCAACTGTGTTGGGAGCGTTTCACCTGGTAGATTGGAATGTAGTTGGCTCCAACGCAACTGTGTTGGGAGCGTTTCACCTGGTAGATTGGAAGCTAGTTTGCTCCAACGCAACTGTTTTGGGAGCGTTCAACCTGGTAGCTAAACTGTATGTTGTATTTATTCATGGTACTTAATTGTGTAGCATCTGCAGTAGCTAGCTATCACTGGTTTTTAAGGGGTATGGGTTAACCCTAAGCCGATTGTCTAAGTTTTACCACCACTGGTTCCTATGAACGGGCTTTGTGTACTCCAAAGCAAGGCCTTAGGCGGGGTTCCGGTCAGGCCCCGATGAAAGCATTGAGTCTGGACACACCGCACTACGGGCGGCAGAACAGCAAACACACACTACAACTACACTACTCCTATTACCAATTATTGCCATTATTCTCTGTCTGATTGCATAAGGGCCGAATGCCATCACATCCAGCATTCTGATTCGCGTTACGCCCTGTTATCTCATGTTAAAAAAAAATATAGTATTTTACACTTTAAATTTTTAAAATGTAAACATGTCACAATTTCAATCAAATTTCGGAGAACCGCTTACTTTGTTATGACGAGATTTGCTTAGGTTAGGAAATAGGAAAAGCCCCGGCAGGACAGACACATAAACACACAAAAAGGAGACGTCAATTATTACAATAATCGCTTTCCTCCAAATACGGCTATTTAATACCTACTTCCTTTGTGACCACAAACCCACAAAATTGAAGGGTACCTTAGATTATTTTATCACTTTAAATCCTATACAGGTTTTTTCCATGTGCTGCGTTCGAATATGGAGAAAGAAACTCTTTATCGGACTACGACGCACTTTCTCGCCTAGTCACAGCCAATCCCCGTCTCTCCGCTCTTAAATTGAGTTCACCTGTTGTCGCACTGCATGTGCGGCGATGTTATGCGAGTTGCTCTCAAAGGAGAATTAAAAAGTTCCCGTGGTTGCTTGTCTGAGTGTTTTTTGTGCGCTTCTGACTTGATGATGTTGTGGCCACCAACAGGGGAGAAGAGGAACCAGCCGCAGTGAGTTCACCAATCGTTTATTCCATGAGCTGGGATGAAAGATGTTTGGTTGGTATTTGAGCTGCTGGTCTTCAGAACTTGGGAATTCGTCCACGTCGCACACGCGAGCATGCATTCAACTATTCTTTCCCCTAAAACTTAACCTGGATGGTTTACAGTTCCGTCTCTTTGGTTTTTTGCTCACATGCTAGAGTTTAAGTGCAGGTGCGCTGTTTTTGCAGTGCATTTGGTTGCACGTGGTTTGTATGAGGCCTAAACGGGGGAACGACAGACACGACCTGACTGTTATCTAATGCTACGCGGACCGCTTAAAACACCGAAACACCTGTCTGGACACTTGGGAAGGGTGTACTCTTGAACAGGATGACGCAAGATGGAAATGGACAGACTGCACACTCATTGTGACAGAGTTTCAACGTTTGGGCAAAAATCTGGACATTGGTGAAAAGCAAACAAGCGCAGTTAAAATGGTAAGTTTTTTGACTAATTTGCGAAATGTCAACTATTTTCGCCCAATTGCTTTTTTGTGTTTCACACAGTCACCAGTGCAACTTACAGAACATCCCTAAGTGCAAAGGCGACATCGTGCAAATTCTGCATTTTACAATTTGGATGGCACAGCACCTTCTGCCGATGCTCTCACCTCCCTGAGGAATCGCACAACAGAAACGGAAAGTTCTGGAAAAACCCGGAACGGATGTCTGGCAAACCGAAATTAGGGCGATTGTGTGAAGTTGTGACCTCAAACTTCCACAATGGTGTTTATTTTTCGCCCAACCATAACACCCACTGGACGTGGTGTTTGAAAAGCTATCAGACTGACTTTACTAGACAAATGACTGCGGGCATGTTATGGTTTGGTTTGTTGGTTTTTGGCTTGGTAGGTTTTGAATTTAAGAGATGGATTAGATGATTTACACATGCACACAGTACTCTGAATGCATTTTCTATTTTACAACAATTCATACATTTCTAAATTCTTGACTGCTGCTGAGGTTGTAGGCTAATGCTGCTTGATGACTTCAATGTGGGTTTTTATTCTGTGCTAAACGATTTTTAATTCTTGTGCAATGTGGTTTGATTCTTCTGCACATCGTGGCTTGATTCTTCAGCGCACATTCGACGTTTTTAATTCTTCAATGCAATTCTATGCAATACGATTATATAATTCTTTGCAATTCTACTGCAATACGCCATTTTAATTCTTTTGCAGATCTATGCACACTTCATCATTTCAATTCTTTTGCATAATTCTATGCACTACGATTTTAAATTATTTGCAATTCTATGCTCTATATGGTTTGATTCTATGCAATACGATTTTAATTCTTTGCAGATCTATGCACTTCATGATCTCAATATCTTTTGCAATTCTAATGCACCACGTTTTTAATTATTTTGCAATTCTATGCTCTATATGGTTTGATTCGTATGCGTATACGATTTTAATTCTTTTGCAGATCTATGCACTTCATGATTTCAATCTTGCCATTTATGCACCACGGATTTTAATTCTTTGCAATCTATGCATCATACGATTTAATCTTTGCAATTCTATGCTTCTATAATTTAATTCTTGCAATACGATTTAAATTCTTTGCAGATCTATGCACTTCATGGATTTCCAATTCTTTGCAATGCACTACGATTTTAATTATTTGCAATTTATGCTCTATATGATTTTAATTCTTTGCAATGTGGTTTGATTCTATGCAATACGATTTTTAATTCTTTGTCAGATTATGCATTCATCATGCAATTCTTTGCCATTTGCACTACGATTTTAATTATTTGCATTCTATGCTCTATATGGATTTTAATATTCTTTGTGCAATGTGGTTTGATTCCTATGCAATCCGATTTTAATTCTTTTGCAGACTCTATGCACTGTCACATGATTTTAATTCCTTGCAAATTCTATGCTCTATATGATTTTAAGTGTTTGTGCCATTCTATGCGCTTATGATTTTAATTCCTGTGCAATATTATATTGACACGGGGCAGTGCAGTTCCTTTATGATTTGGCCTCAGGCCGGTGTCCTTTTGGTTCCATCCATCTAAACACTAAACTTAAAACTGGTAGCCTTGGAATGTAGTTTGCTCCAACGCAACTGTGTTGGGAGCATTTCACCTGGTAGATTGGAATGTAGTTGGCTCCAACGCAACTGTGTTGGGAGCGTTTCACCTGGTAGATTGGAAGCTAGTTTGCTCCAACGCAACTGTTTTGGGAGCGTTCAACCTGGTAGCTCTATAAACTGTATGTTGTATTTATTCATGGTACTTAATTGTGTAGCATCTGCAGTAGCTAGCTATCACTGGTTTTTAAGGGGTATGGGTTAACCTAGCGATTGTTAGTTCTTCCACTTGGTTCTATGAACGGGCTTTGGTCTCCAAGCAAGGCCCTATTGGGGTCCGGTCAGGCCCCGATGAAAGCATTGAGTCTGGAAACACGCACACGCGCAGAAACACACACACACCACATACTCTATTACAATTATTGCCATTTTGTCTGATTGCATAAGGGCGAATGCCATCACACCAGATCTGATTGCGTTAGCCCTGTTATCTCATGTTAAAAAAATATATTTTACATTTAAATTTTCAAATGTAACATGTCCAATTTCAATCAATTTCGGAGACCGCTTACTTTGTTATGACGAGATTTGTTAGGTTAGGAAAATGAAAGCCCGGCAGGACAGACTAATAAACCAAAAAGGAGACGTCAATTATTACAATAATCGCTTTTCCAAATGGCTATTATACCTACTTCCTTTGTGACCCAAACACAAAATTGAAGGGTACCTTAATATTTTATCACTTTAATCTATACAGGTTTTTCATGTGCTGCGTTCGATATGGAGAGAAACTCTTTATCGGCTCGAGCTTCTCGCTAGTCACAGCCAATCCCGTTCTCGCTCTTAATTGAGTTCACCTGTGTCGCACTGCATGTGCGGCGATGTTTGCGTTGCTCTCAAACGGGAATTAAAAAGGTCCCGTGGTTGCTTGTTTGTTTTTTGTGCGCTTCTGACTGAACAATGTGGCCACCAACAGGGGAGAGAGGAACCCCGCAGTGAGTCACCAATCGTTTATTCCATGAGCTGGTTGAAGATGTTTGGTTGTGTTTGGCTGCTGGTCTCAGAACTTGGGAATTTGTCCACCGCACACGCATCACTATTCTTTCCCCTAAACTTAACCTGGATTTTACAGTTCGTCTCTTTGGTTTTTGCTCATTCTAAGTTTAGTGCAGTGCTGTTTTTGAGTGCATTGTTGCACGTGTTTGTATGAGGCCTAACGGGGGACGACAGAACGACTGACTTTACTAATGCTCTGCGGACTTCGCTCCAGAAACACCCGAAAACCTGTCTGGACACTGGGAAGGGTGTCTCTCTTGAAACTGGACCAGATTGGAAGGAACACCTGCAACTAATTGTGAAAGGTTCAACGCTTTGGGCAAATTGGAATGGGAAAGCAAAAACAAGCGCAACGTTAATGTACAGTTGACTATTCTGCCGAATGGCAACTATTTTCGCCAATTGCTTTTTTTGTTTCACAGCCCAGTGGACTTAGAAACTCCCTAGTGGAAAGGACATCGGTGCAATTCATGATATATATACCAAATTTGATGGCTACAGCACCTTCTGCCGCTCGCCTCTTCCCTCTCACCTCCCTGAAGGATCCACAAAGAACTGGAAGTCCTTCTGGAACACCAAACACACAGAGAACAGGAATGAATACCATGCGCCAACACCGAAATTAGGGCGTATATAAGTGGTGAAAGTTGTGACTCAAACTCCACATGGTGTTTATTTTCGCTCCAACATAACCCCACTGGACTGGTGTTCGACAAAGCTATCAGACTGACTTTATTAACTAACGACAAATGACTGGCGGGCCATGTTATGATTGTTTGGTTTGAGTGGTTTTTTGGCTTGGCTAGGATTTTGAATTTTTAAGAGCATGAAATTAGATGACTTTACACATGCTCACACAGTACTCTGAGATCTTTCTTTTTACAACATTCCATACATTTCAAATTCTTGACTGCCTGCTGAGGTTGTAGGCTAATGCCTGCTTTGACTGACTTCAATGTGGTTTATTTCTGATAGATAACGATTTTTAAATTCCTTTGCAATGTGGTTTTGATTCTGTTGCAATGTGGTTTTCGTTCTCATGCGACCTACGATTTTAATCCCCTCTTTGGCAATTCTTATGCAATTAATTTCGATTTTATTATTTTTGCAATTCCTATCGCCAATACGATTTTAATTCCTTTGGCAGACTCTATTATTGCATTCATCATTTTCATTCTTTGAGCATATTTCTATGCACTAGATTTAATTATATCAGACTTATATATATCGATATATATAGAGGTTTGATTTCTATGCCATACGAATTTCTACACTTTTTTTCGCAGATCTATGGCACTTCATGATCTCAATTCTTTGCAATTCTACATCACCACGATTTAATTATTTGCAATTCTTGCTCTATATGGTTTGATTTATGCAATAGATTTTTAAATTATCTTGCAGATCTACTGCACTTCATGTTCTCAACTTCTTCTCGGCAATTCTATGGGCACCAGATTTTAAATTCTTTGCAATTCTATGGGCATTATACGCATTTAATTATTCCTTTGCATTCTATGCTCTATAATTTTAATTCTTTGCAATACGATTATTAATTCTATATAGATATATAGACTCTCATGATTCAATTCTTTGCAATGCACAGAAATTTTAATTACTTTGCAATTCTAATGCTCTATAGATTTTTAATTCTCTCTGCATGTGGTTTGAATTCTACTGGCAATACGATTTTAATTCTTTGCAGATCTATGCACTTCATCATTTCAATATCTTTGCAATTCTATCACTACGATTGGTTTAAATTATTTGCAATTCTATGCCTCTATAGGTGGATTTTATTCTTTGACAGAAAATGTGGTTTTGGGATTCTATGCATCCGATTTTATTCTTTGCAGATTATGCACTTCATGAATAACATACTATATATATAATATGATATTTGAATTACATGATGTTATTAAGTGTTTGTCCATTCTATGCTTCGCCTATGATTTTTTTAATTCTGTGCATTTAATATGAACAAGGCAAGTGCAGCTTTCCTCTTTATATTGTCAGGCGGTGTCTTTTGGTTCATCCATTCTAACTAAACTTAAATGGTAGCTTGGAATGGTAGTGCGTCCAAGCAACTCGCTGTTGGGCAGCATTTCCCTGGGTAGTATTTTGTATCTGAGTTGTGGCTCCAACGCGCAACTGTGGTTGGAGCGTTCACTGGTAGAAATTAGAAGAGATAGTTTGCTCCAACGCAACTGTTTTGTTGGAGCGTTCACCTGCGTTAGCTAAAACTGTATGTTGTATTATTCATGGTACTTAATTGCTGTTACGCCATCTGCATAGTAGCTACTACGGGTTTTTAAGGGGTTCGGTTAACCTAGAGATATAGTCTAGTTTCATTCGCACTTGTCTCTCATGACCGGAGCTATATGAGTCTACACCAAAGCAAGGCACCTACTATCGGGTCCGGTACAGGCCAGATGAAACATTGCAGTCTGGA
>OLKM01002188.1:0-80520 GCA_900291075.1 Melanogrammus aeglefinus
ACATTACCACAGCCGAAAACAAGTCAAAGTAGGATAAATCATCAACAGCCCACCGCCCGAGAGTGGAAAAAATCCATATTTGGAGATAAAACCACAACGCGTTCCCATAATACTGAAACGGCATTTGCCTGGGTGGGTCTCATAGGTAATACAAGTCATGGTTAACAATAATACAATGAATACATATTCTGGTTATCAAACAATCATATGGTCAAAGGGCACATGAACAAAATATCCATAAAAATTCAAGTTAATACTTTTGGTTAGGCTATAGGCCTATGTAACAAGGTCATAAAATTTTCGGCATGTGCAAAAAAGTGAAAATAAAATTAGTTGTTATATTAAAAATTCAAGATTATAGATAGGCTATCATGGATTTGGGTGGTTCAGGGGCCGGTATTTCAAAATTTATAATCCAGATCAGAATGATCGGATAACCAAATACCCCTGTCCTCAGCCACGGATCAACCTGATCTATCCCGGTATTTCAAAACTTTGCTGGATTGGATCAGAGTGATCCTGATACCGGCAGATCGGGATGTCCAAATCCGTCCCGCCCTCGGATCACAGACAGGAAAACAGGAAATGGAGCCACATTTTACATGAAAAAGGAGAAGCTGAGCCAACATTGTCTCTGAATTAAAAGTATAATTTAGCAAGTGTTGATTGCGTCCTCAGACTAGATGAAAGGCAATCATTATATTTAGTTAACCATATGATTAAATTCAGCACAAAGTTGAAAGAAGAGCTCGGCGATCTCTAATTAACAGAGTGTTTGCGCTAATGCGAGCTAACGCTGCTCCATTGACTCCTGTGTTACCCGTTTTTAGGATCTGATCAGGATTTAATCCAATCCAGGTGGATTAATCCTGTCGGATCAGGGGCCGGTATTTCAAAATGATCCGTTTGATTTGTTCATTTGTTAGAATTATTTGTTGCAGAGCCCGTTCTGTTTCCACCTTCAGTAGTTCATTGTAGCCATCCCCCTTCTAGCTACCTTTTGCGCTTATCATGGTGGTGGTTGGTGGCGGTGGGTTTCCAACATCTCCTCCAAGACAGGGCTCTGGCTTGTGCTGGGCTCTTCAAATGCCAGCTCCACAGGGGTGAGGGTGACCAATTCAGCAGACAGGTTCAGAGGCTCCGTGGGGTCGATTGACTCCCCTGTACCAGCTGGCAGTATTCCAAACAAGGCTTGGGAACTCTCACCTCCTATGATGTCCAAAACCGTATCAGTGAACTCCCCACGTTTTATGGACTTGTTCCCTGTTTGGGGGTTTTTTACACTCAGGATTGGTCCTTTCGTAGCCTTTTGCTTTAAGTTTTTCCACCTAAGCCGAACCTGCTCAACACTCCGCCGTTGGCCACTACCAGTGGCATTAATTTGCCTTATGTCGGCCCATATTTTATTTTTTACTTTTGAGGCCAGAGAACTCTGTCCAGGACCACTAAAACCTCCAAAAAGGGCCTGGTAATTGGCACGAACACCCTCCAAAAGGGCCGTTGTCTCTGCTGTTGTGAAATTACTTCCTTTATTCTTCTCCATGTTGTCTGAGAAAGCCCTATCACTAAGGAAGGCCTTAAATACCATAAAGCTAAATTGAAAGCAGGTGAGAAAGAACAGGTCACAGACTTTAAAACTGGGCTTGTTAGGTCAATGACCTTTGCTTCTGCAACATGACATCCATAGTACATGTCCTGCGGCACCGTCAGAGACGATACAAGCCTCGTCAGTATGTCCAACGAGGTAATTTCACTGAGCAGTACTCAAATGATGACCTTTATGCACGGTTTAGATTTCGAAGAGAAGATATTTTGTATATATGTGAAATTCTTCGCCCACATCTTCAACGTCCTACAAGAAGGAGTCATGCCTTAACTGTGGAGGAGCAGGTGCTTATTTCCCTACGTTTCTTTGCCTGTGGATCCTTCTATGAAGTCATTGCAGATGGCCTGGCTGTGACAAAGTCTACAGTGGGACACGTCATGCATTCAGTGGCAGCAGCCCTGGCTGGTCTAATTCACCAGTATGTGAGATTTCCAGATACTGAGGAAGAAATAACACAAACCAAGAGAAAATTCTTCTCAATTGCCAGGATGCCTAACACTATTGGTGCCATTGACTGCACCCACATACACATTCAGGCACCCCATGAAAGAGAATGGGAATTTGTCAACAGAAAGGGACGGCCTAGTATCAACGTGCAGCTCATAGGGAATGCTGACCTTAAAATAACCAACTGTGTTGTGAGATGGCCTGGTTCTGTACATGATGCACGGATTCTAAGAGAAAGTCATCTCTACAGAAGACTGCAACCAACTGCGCCGGATGGTATCCTCCTGGGTGACAGTGGCTACCCACTTCTACGGTGGCTTATGACCCCCTTTGCTACTGCCACATGTGACCCACAGCAGAGGTATAACAATGCACACAGCGCAACAAGGGAACAATTGAGCATATAAATGGTGTTTTAAAACGCAGATTTGCCTGCCTGAACTATCTTCGTGTGGAGCCGAAGCAGGCCTGCAATATAATATCTGCCTGCATTGTTCTTCATAACATTGCCCATTGAGTTCCTCTGAATGAAGACATCCTGGACAGACCACCACTTGAGGCAGAAGTACCACAGCTGCAGCCCACCCACCACCACCACCACCACCACATCAAGCAGATGAACCAGCAGGAAGAGCAGTTCGAAATGCCATGGTTAATTTGTATTTCTCTTGATCCTCATTGATAGGGTCTGGTGCTTTTGTTTAACAAAACTTTGATTTGTATGTTTAAGTTTGAATATGAATGCCTTCTTTAAGTAACAGTTTTTTAGTGTTAAGTTACCCACTGATGAAGGCCTCCACTGAAACTCTGTCAAATGTTTTTATTCACATGCATTCAGCACACACACACTTAATTTTCATAGCCGAAGCTCAAAAAGTAGGCTAATGCCATTTGGAGCAAGTCTGTGCAAGTCTCTTCCCACAGACATCTGTAAAGAAAATCTGATATTAAGGTTTTAGGGCTGTCCCCTTTGTTAACAACTGTTTCCTAAAAAGATATGTACAACACATTTTAATCTACACACAAATGCCTTGCGCGAGTGAATGCATTCAAATGGACTGTGGACCGCCGACATACAGACGCTAGCCTATTTACTAGTTGTTTAGCTCTTAACACAGGAGTCAAAGGAGCAGCGTTAGCTCGACATGAGGCGCGCGACTCTGCTTAATTAGAGTTCGCCGAGCTCTTCTTCTCAACTTTGTGCTGATTTACATAATTGCGGTTAACTCAAATTAATGATTGCCTTTCATCTAGTCTGAGGACGCATCCACACTGTGCTAAGATTATACTTTAATTCAGAGACCAATGAGTCTGAGCTAGCTCTCTGCCTTTTATCTTGTAAAAATGTTGGCTCCGACATTCCTGTTTCCTGTCTGACTGCTGATCCCAGAGGGCCGGGACGGATTTGGAACAATGGCTGTTTCCGCAATGTGAAGGCTGCAGCCTTGCTAGGACCGCGTCCTTGCTAGTCGCGTCCTATGGAGAGTGCTGGCTCGAGTGCTTCCTTGTTTCGGACTTTGGAACGACTTGCTTAAGTGTGGATGCGCTTCCCGTTCCGCTTTTAATCTGCGTCTGCCGCTTGTAAAATAATGCTGCACTTCTGAATTACAGCTCGGAACCGCCATGTGCATAAATATGAATATTCATATATAAGATATGCATGTATAGATATAATTGATGACAACGTACGGTATTCCATTAAGTTTGCAAAAACGTTTTGACAAGTGCCACAAGTCTTTAAGCTTGATTATTTGCATTAACATCGATGAATCTATAAAAAGCAATACGGCCACAAAATATTTCTGAACTAATATAACTTCACTAACATTTGAACGTGTACTGGCTCTGCCATTTTCAGATCCGCGCAGTGAACGCACAGGATTGTGGGTCAGTTTGGGCTCCTCTAGGATGCACTCGATTGCATCACTTAAAAAAATGTCGGAATTCCCTCGGATTTCAAAAAGGAAGGACGCAAAATGGCGTCAAATTTCGAGTGTCTCTCTCAACATTGGAAACAGTGCTTGTCGGCGTTCTATGACGTAGCGTCCTGTTAAAAGGACGCTCGTTGAGCATGCTTCCTTGAAATTGGGAAACAGCCAGAGTGGTCCTTCGATCCACACTTCACGATTTACGCCCGTTTTGGAGTACGGCATCGGGGTCCTAGAAATATACTTCTTTTCGCGTATGCTGAATTGGACCGTACATGTGTACTTCAAATTTGGCTAGTTAAGTAGGACGGTACAGGTATTGGAACAACGGCACGGTTCTTTTGGGAATAGCCCCGGATCCGCTGTGCCCGTCAAAAAGAATCAAATAATAATAATGATGAAATAGCCCCGCAGAGTTTACTTTCTTTTGTGGTTGAATTACCAAGCAGCCACAGATGCACCATTGAAGCGAGTGAAAACGGCAAAATCTTCTTGACGTGTCCATATATGGGCAGGTTTAGAATCATATGTTGCAATTCAACGTCTTTATTCTTCTTCTTTCCTTATGCCATTGCGCATCTCGTCGATAATGCTGTTTCGTGCTGGCTTATAAGAGAGACCCGCAGTTAATCACCCGGTCCACGTTGACATCGGGTAGCGGTGCATGACCAGTACCGTTTTAACTTCCAATAGCGCAGGCTTTTATTCGTATCTCTATCACTGAACTTCCGAAAAAAACTTCTTGACTCAGCAACGATGGGAAATACCATCAAATGTATATTTAAACCAGTAGGCCTATGAAATATTCTGTAATGTTTACCGGTCAATCGAATAACGCACACGGCGCCGATGCGCAGTGGTAATGTGGTATTGGACCAATCAGATATGCTGCACCGCAAACATCACTGCGGGGTGTTTGGCAGATTTGCACTTTTACACTTTACAACATCCGCAGAATCCGGCCCTTCCTCAAAAGGGAAGCAGCTCAGCTTCTAGTCCAATCACTGGTCATCTCCCGCCCCGACTACTGCACACTCACTCCTGGCTGGACTTCCTGCCTCTGCGATAAACCTTTGCAGCGCATCCAAAATGCGGCAGCGCGGCGCCTCCGTGTTCACCTACCGAAGTTCTCCCCATGTGACCCCCCCTCTTCCAGGACCTCCCACTGGCTCCCGTAAGAATGCTCGCATCAAATATTTAAAATGATGGTACTGGCATACAAGGCAGTCGATGGAACTGCCCCTGCCTACCTCCCAAAGCATTGCTAAAGCCACACACCCCAAGCTCGATCGGCTCCGCTAAACTTACCTCAGCTGGAACGTCTTGGTACCGCCATCGGCTAAGAGCTAGCAAAGGTCGTTCCAGCAAAGTCACAACTCTTCTCTGGTTTTTGGGACCTCAGCTGGTGGAACGAGCTCCCTGCCGTTCTCAGGACCGCGCAGAGTCGCGCTCACTATCTTCCGAAAAGACTCAAGAACTCACCTGGTTCAGAGTCCACCTCGACTCTGCATAGCCACCTCCCCCTCTCTGGCCACCATTGCGGTACACTGTATTGTATTGTGTTGTATCATAATTATAGTACTTAACTGTGTTAGCAACTGCAGTAAGCTGCTATCATTGCTATTAACACGGGGAATTTCGGTTAGCCTAGTGAATTGTTGGTATCTTGCACTTGGTTCTATGAAACATCCTTTCTGTTACCGACAGCGATTATATTGTTGCACTTCTTATCGACAAATGTACTTATTGTAAGTCGCTTGGATAAAAAGCGTCTGCTAAATGTAAATGTAAATGGTAATCGGGGTAGAGTGGAGAGAAATTCCCTGTGGGCCCGCCGTTATAACGTCTCGGGGCCCGCCGGGTCAACGGCGCAACACCAATTCGATTTTGTCTAGAGGGGACAACTGAGTGCCCCCTCCCGAAGTGGTACAGCCCAGGTCGGCCTTCAACCTGCGATTGGTCAGAAAGACGTAACAGGCTAATGAACAACATTGAACTCTCATGCAGGTTATAACAGAGTAACACGCTGTTACGGGGTCCAACAAACATAAAATCAGCAGCCTTTGGACAACCCAACATAAAGACAGACGACAGGGTTTTTGGGGAAAACAAAGTTTATTGGTTGACAATGATCGTGAGGTCAGTCCGACATGACGATTGGTCTTTCTTTTACTTTTTCAAACTATGTTACAATTGAATCTTCATCAAGCCCATTCATCTCATCTCATCTTCATCCGCTTATCCGGGTCGGGTCGCGGGGCAGCAGCTCAAGCAGGGGGCCCCAGACTCTCCCTTTCCCGAGCCACATTGACCAGCTCTCCCCGATTTTCAAATTTTCTCGGAGGAGTAACCCCCCGAACACACCGTTTTTAAAAGGACTCTAACTTCTGGGCTACAGCCCCCGAATGTTTTCAATTGCTAGCGACGCTCCTGCCCTGTTGCCCATGGACATAATAATCATTAGAATGGACACCGGATTCCAAAATGGCGCCCCATTCATTCCTATGTAAACTTCTCAATGGTGCAGAACAACGTCAACGAGAGATATGCTTCCGCATCATGGGAGCCTAGCCACGCCCTACTTTCATGACGTACCGGATGCAGAAATATTCTTGTTTTTTTAGCCCCCCCTCCCTCCCGTCAACAACTGAGCGCAAGGCCGGTACGGCCTTGCGCTCCAGTTGTTGACTCTCTCCCCCCTTGACTCTCTCTCCCCCCTTAACAACTTCAAGAGAACCCCACAAAGATGGAATCATAACTCGAACCCTGCATGGAAGTATAAAGTTAACTTCATAAAATATGAAAGATTGCACCAATATAACACCAACAACGTAGTACATGTATGTAGGCCTAGAAAAAAAATATTACTTAAGAAACAGATTCCTTCCAACTTTTTACTAAAAATGCAATCAATAATTACAAATAAATGGTAACGTATCGATCAGCAATGACGTTGGAGTAGCCGACCTACCTAGCCTAGCCTATAAATAATTGTAATACGCCAACATTGTTAACTGCCATACACAGCTTAACAAGCAAATGAAAAATTAAATACTAACAAAACTGAAATGTTTATTACGCTATTATAACAATATGATTCAAAAATGATACCGTAATGGACCCGTTCTTTGTCTTTGGATCTTTTGAATAAATGGTGAATCGCAATGATCGCGAGCAGAGGGACGTGAGAGTCATTGAGCAGCAGCTGAACCAGTCTAAAAATCCATTTATCACTAAAACACTTTCAGTGTTAAAAAGTCACCACAGTGACTAAAACCATCAACGTTATTCATGTTAAGTAAAAGGAAAAACCTCGGACACGAGAGGTTAACGGAGCCGCGGCACTAGGCCCTCTCGGAAGAGGGCCGAAACAACATTTCACTACGACTCCTTTCAGCTGCCCACCCCTCCTTCTCCAGCAAAAAATAACACAAAATGCTTGAGGTGACGTTTTGAAAAGAGAAAACTTAAATTTTTTTGTGCATGGCATAAAGATAATTATGAGCCTTTGACTGATATCCAGTCATTTTTTGCGGAGACACATTCCTGTGCCCATACTGGAGTGAACAGAATAGTAGTACTTCAATTATGTGTAACAAACATACGTGACATCTGAAAATTGCTACGATTAGTAATAAACCTTAAAGCAGAACATATGTATTAGGCAGATCTTACTACTAGGAGACTACCTTCTAGCTATCATGTAATTTTGTTTATAGTTTTATAGCGCTAGGCGAAAGAGTTCACTGTTTGCGGAGGAGGAGCGCGGCGGCAGCGTGATTGTATTTTCCGGTTAGTGCACCACGGAGTATTCAATTTGGAACAACACTGACATCTGAAAATTGCATATAATAACCTTAAAAGACATATGTATAATCTTAAAAGATACCTCTTTCATTTTGTTAGTGATCAAAAATGTAGATGGTAAAGTCCAGATTTTCTTCCAATTAAGGTCAAATGCACAATTATTCCAGTAGGCAACTACATATGGGACAGAGATTATATCATTTTGGAACAATGATCGTATTCACACAATTATTGTTACGTGTTCCAGGGGAGAAACAAACCCCACCAACTGCAGACTCGGTAGGGTCAAGAGGTAGCAAGGTGGGCCTAACCCCTGCTATACGTCTTAGAAGCATCACAATTCCTGAAGGGGTTTCATCCATGACAATAGCTAATTGCCTTGGAGGAATTGGAATACCATACTCCATCAAAACTTCCTGATATGACATTAAAATACCATTACAGTCGAGCAGTTGGCCGACCAGGTGTAAATCATGTGCAAACCAGTTCTCAAAAAATAAAGACTTGTTCTTGTACAATATGTCTCCGTTATTCCATATATAACATCTTTGAGAGAAATTATGTTTATAGATCATAGACCATGAGAGAAGCATCTGCTTGTGAAAGTTGGACAATTAAGTATGCACTGTTCCTGGGGGCTTGCCTGCGCCCGTTTACATATTAATGAATGGGCTCCATTTTGGAACCCGGTGTCCATTCTATAACATGTCCAAACGACATGCGCAGGCAACAGTGTGGTTCCGGAAGTAAAAATCCCTTTCATATTCAGTTAATGATCTACTTTAATAGGCCCATGGTTATGATTCAAAGCCATAATGTCATAACTATATTGTGAAACGATGGTATAAGCTCCTGTGGAAGCCACGCGTTAAAGTAAGTGTTAAGAAAAACACGTTTTATTTTCAATGTCATTTGGGACCACCTACTAATACTACTGTGATACAATTGTTCTTAGACATGTATTTTTGTTTGGTTGCTTTGCTTTCTTTCTTTTTATCTGTAATGCATTGTGTAGCTCCGTTTAGAAAAGCGCTGTATAAAAAAGATTACTACTACTACTACTACTACTACTACACTACCCATAATCCTACTGTAACACCATGCCTCTGATTGGTTGAGCTCGCTGTTACTATGCAAACATCAACCGTTGAACTCTACGATCGTTTACAGGGCAAACAGGATTTCACTTTGACATGATGCAGATTCTTTTGAGATGAGTGTCAAAGGGGGTGAAAATCAATAAAAGGCCATAATATGGTAGAAATCAACCAATCAAAACACACAATGTAGCAGCAACGGTCAACGATCATCGTCACTTACGCAAATTAAAAACACGATTTCGTATTTCAGTTTTGTTACATTTAAGTCAGTCCGATGGGTTCATATATTTATATGATTTTATTGTGGTGATCACCACTGTGGTTGCCGGAACAAGATCCTGGGAGGGTTGGCGGAAGCAGGCCGTTGTACATATTTAGAATTTGAAATTCATCACAGATACTCTAGCGCAGTGAACCCCAATTAGCGGCCCACGGGCCAGATCAGGCCCGCGAGAGCCATATGTCCGGCCCGCGCTGACCCAGCGCATTCACGTTATCCAAAAAAAAGGAAAAAAAAAATATATATATATATTTTTTGCTATATTTTGCCCTCAGCCCACACCGTCCACTTGACCGTTTGACGTACTGCGTGCATACGTAATGACGTGCTTCGCGCGTTTTCAACTTCACTAGCGTCACACGCCAGGAAGGTAACTATAAATCCTACATGGGGAAATGTAGAAATAACGCTTTGCTCTTCAAATTGTAGAGTATAAATTTACCGCCACTAGGACCGTCTTTTAATAACTCATGTCCAATTCAATGAGCAAAATGATCTGTCCTAGAATTTGCTGTAGGCCTACTGTAAATACATGTTCCAATGCCGTTAACAGGTCATTGTTAATTAATTACTTTGAGCTAGGGGTTTGTTTATTCAATTTGAAGCGGTTAATGCATGCGAGTAGGCCTACAGCATGCAACAAATTAAATGTATTCGAACGGTGCAAATGCCCTTTTAGTTTAAGATGAAAAGCAGATGCTCAATGCTTTTTCAGTTTAAAAACATTTCTGAACAAGCATATCAGGCAACAATTTATTTCGGAGAAAAATGCAACATTCACATTTGTTTACAGTATGTGTACCATTCTTATATTTGTTTTATCATATTTATGGTTTATTTTATTGATCAAGTTAATTGATTTTATCCCCAGGAAAACCATATTGTACCAATGTGCCTTCCAATATGGTCCCTGATTTCACTCAAGACTCAGGATGGTTCGGATACTGTTAAAAAAAAAAATAGAGAATAACTGGTCAGCACAAGCAATCTGTTAAGACAAGCCATGGATATAGAGATGAACAGGTTTGTAAGTTACCATTTTCCGTTCTTCATTAGGTCGATGGCGTCATTGACCGCCTCCAGGGGCATTCTGTGGGTTATGAACTCATCCAGCTTCACCTTCTTATCCAGGTAGGCCTTCACCATTTGTGGCACATCATGTTTACCTTTAAAACCTTATGAAAAGCACATGTTTTGGCAAAGCAACAAAAACAAAAACACAGTTAATAAAGAGAAATGATGCTAAATGCAGACCGATCATTGTCCCAGTGACTGATGCTAGGGACGCGGCCTCAGGTCCACAACAGGTTTGGTGTCACATGACGTGGACGATGACTACATCATGTCTTTGAAGTTCATCGGCCGGGGGGCTACTAGTCCCTCCCAAAGGTCTTTGGTCCCCCCCCATCCCTCCAAAAAGCATCTCCCTACTGAATATTGCCTAATGCTTATTATTAACAGTGAATCTGCAATGCTGTCGTCATTTTTTTTCTCAATAGAACCAGAAATATAATTTTCTATTTAGTTTCAACATGGTTAGGGTTAGCTCTACTTCTTCCTCACCCTCATGTTGGACCGAGGGCAGAAGTGGATGCTGCAGTAATTTGCTGCTAATTTAACTAAACATCTCTGCAGCACAATACAGGTGCATCTCAATAAATTAGAATATTGTGTGAAAAGTTAATTAATTTCAATAATTCTATTTAAAAAGTGAAACTATTTCAAGCCTTTATTTGCATTAATCTTGACGATTACGTCTTGCAGCTCATGAAAACCAAAATTCTATGTCTCAGAAAATTATACTTTTACATATGACCAGAAAAAAATATGTATTTGTAATACGGAAATGTAGGCTTTCTGAAAAGTACGATCTGTTATATGCACTCACTTGGATGGGGCTACTTTTGCACGAATTACTGAGTGGCATGAAGTCGATCAGCCTTTGGCCCTGCTGAGGTGTTGTGGAAGCCCAGTTGCTTATGCCTCTTTTCCACCGACAGTACCAGCTCAACTCGCCACCATTTAGCGCGGCACGACTTGGTTTGGTTCGCAGGCAACAGTGTGGTTCCGGAAGTAAAAATCCCTTTCATATTCAGTTAATGATCTACTTTAATAGGCCCATGGTTATGATTCAAAGCCAAAATGTCATAACTATATTGTGAAACGATGGTATAAGCTCCTGTGCAAGCCACGCGTTAAAGTAAGTGTTAAGAAAAACACGTTTTATTTTCAATGTCATTTGGGACCACCTACTAATACTACTGTGATACAATTGTTCTTAGACATGTATTTTTGTTTGGTTGCTTTGCTTTCTTTCTTTTTATCTGTAATGCATTGTGTAGCTCCGTTTAGAAAAGCGCTGTATAAAAAAGATTACTACTACTACTACTACTACTACTACTACTACTACACTACCCATAATCCTACTGTAACACCATGCCTCTGATTGGTTGAGCTCGCTGTTACTATGCAAACATCAACCGTTGAACTCTACGATCGTTTACAGGGCAAACAGGATTTCACTTTGACATGATGCAGATTTTTTTGAGATGAGTGTCAAAGGGGGTGAAAATCAATAAAAGGCCATAATATGGTAGAAATCAACCAATCAAAAACACACAATGTAGCAGCAACGGTCAACGATCATCGTCACTTACGCAAATTAAAAACACGATTTCGTATTTCAGTTTTGTTACATTTAAGTCAGTCCGATGGGTTCATATATTTATATGATTTTATTGTGGTGATCACGACTGTGGTTGCCGGAACAAGATCCTGGGAGGGTTGGCGGAAGCAGGCCGTTGTACATATTTAGAATTTGAAATTCATCACAGATACTCTAGCACAGTGAACCCCAATTAGCGGCCCACGGGCCAGATCAGGCCCGCGAGAGCCATATGTCCGGCCCGCGCTGACCCAGCGCAGTCACGTTGTCCAAAAAAAAAGGAAAATATATATATATATATTTTTTTTTTGCTATATTTCTCAGCCCACGAATTACTGAGTGGCATGAAGTCGATCAGCCTTTGGCCCTGCTGAGGTGTTATGGAAGCCCAGTTGCTTATGCCTCTTTTCCACCGACAGTACCAGCTCAACTCGCCACCATTTAGCGCGGCACGACTTGGTTTGGTTGGACGTTTTGAAACACGTCGTGTTTCCATCTAGAATAGTACCTCTTCAACGTGGGCGGGTCCAACCCATTCTCACGGAAATATGGGACACTATCACGTCATTTAATCTATTCATTCGTGATCTAGGACACGCAATTTAAATTTTGTCCGGCCAAAAAGCAAAAATTTCTAACAATATGACAGCCACCCGTTTCTACTTTCACCTTTCTTTGATTCTGAGAAATTGTGACAATTCACGGATATATTTAATGCAGGTGCGCTGCTCTGTAGGCAAATCGCGAAGGAAAAAAAAGGTAGCCGCTTCATCTCTTCTTTTTAGAATGAGTTTGTAATTTGTGCTTTTGGCACGAAAAAATTGAAATGACGTGTCCCAGATCACGAATGAAATGACGTGACGTGACAGTGTCACGTATTTCCGTGAGACTGGTTTGGCGGGTCGCAGGCACACATGCGCGAAACTGCGCATGCTTATCCACGCGACACAGAAACCGACTAAATCAATCACTATTGTTGACTGAACGCTGATGCTAGTATTTGAATGCTGGTGGCGTTTTGTCGAAAATGCAATCCCGGTAATCGCGCCCCTTCAGAGTGAACGCGCTTTCACTTATTCATTTGTTGTTTAGAGTCACATCATGCATACATGTAGTAGGCCTATGACTTCTGAACTATTATGCTTTTTAGTGCCGTCCTATTTTAATATCGTGAATGTGAGCTTAATTTGTGGCTCGCCTATAAAATGTAACATTGCTTTCTGTGACAAGTTGCTCATCTTGTGACTATATGATATAAACGCTGCTATACGGGGATTATTTGTTTATTAACACGGTGGATGCGTGCGCAGAATGATGGCAAAAAGAAAATTAGTTTGACCGGTTGCCATGGTTATCTCCGTGTGGTTAATTTGCAGTTGCAGTGTTAGTTAGCGATTTTGTCAGCTTACTGTTACATTACACTGATCAGAAAACACTATAAACCCTATAGTATCTGTGGTAAAAAGGCTGGGACAAATTTCAAATTATAAATATGTACACTTTATGTTGAAAGTATAGACCGTCGCGATTCCCATTGAAACAAAACAACGTGGTTATATGCTATATCCTAGACTAGAGTATCTGTTGTAAAAGGCTGGGACAAATTTCGATGTGTACAATCCATAACGTTCGCTCTCTGGCTCATAGCTCTAGTTTCAAAAACATGTTTGATCGATTTTGAGGGAGATATACTCAAACAGAGTATACATTTAATAAGCATGCAAAACGAATACGAAAGAGCATAATTATTAAAGTATTTGAATTGTTTTATGTTGGTAAGCAAGAAGTAGAATAAATGGGATAATCAGTCTTATTAAAAGGGTGCAACCAACCGCACAACAAGACTGCTTGATTGCGGCTCTCGTCTCTTTCTGCAAACGTCATGCGTGTAGAGTGACGTAGACTGATGATCCATCTACAATGACACAACGCCGTTTATTGGCTGAGCTCGCTGTTTCTATGGAAACATCGACCGTTGAACTCTATGATTGTTTACCATAGAGCAACCAGGATTTCACTTGATGCAAGTTTTTTTGAGATGAGGACAAGAGTGTCAAAGGGGGTGAAAATCAGTAAGAGTCAGGCTTTTATTCTAAAAAAACTTCACACTGGACTTCAAGCATTTGGATTCTGTGCCTCTCCGTTCTTCCTCCAGACTCATACCTTGATTTCCAAATGAAATGAGCGACGGACCACTGAGCGACAGGCCCATTCTCTTGATTCAGGAGCGGCGTGACACGAGGAATGCGACGGTTTTAGGAGCCAATGTCCTGGGTAGGTCTGTGCGTGGCTCTTGATGCACTGACTCCTGTCTCAGTCCAATCCTTGTGAAGCACCCACACATTTGTGGATGGCCTTTGCTTGTGCACCTTTTTCTACCACATTTTTTCCGTCCACTCAACTTTCTAGGAATATGGATTGGATACAGCACTCTGAACAGCCCGCTTCTCTCTCTCTCTCTCTCTCTCTCTCTCTCTCTCTCTCTCTCTCTCTGTCTCTCTCTCTCTCTCTCTCTCTCTCTCTCTCTCTCTCTCTCTCTCTCTCTCCTCTCTCTCTCTCTCTCTCTTCTCTCTCTCTCTCTCTCTCTCTCTCCTCTCTCTCTCTCTCTCTCTCTCTCTCTCTCTCTCTCTCTCTCTCTCTCTCTCTCTCTCTCTCCTATGACCAGCCGTGCTTAGCCTCCTTGTTGTCAATGACAACGGTTAATCATGTCTTCTGCATTGTGAAGCCTCCTGAACCAGACTGAGGGACCATTTAAAGACTCAGGAAACTAGAGACCCTTTATTAGCTGATTAGAGTGCGACACCTTGAGTCTCCAACATTGAACTTCTTCACAATATTCAAATTCTCTGAAATCTGAATTTTGGGTTTTCATGAGCTGCAGGCCATAATCATAAAGATTAATAGTAAAAAAAAAACTTTCAATATTTCACTTTGGGTGTTATGAATCGTTATAATATATTTTTTTAATTGAATTATTTATATTCATTAACATTTCCACAATATTCTGATTCATTGAGATACACCCGTGTATGAACTTATATTGCCCTAACGTAAAAGCTTTTATTTGGTCACATTCTGTTGATAATAGTTCTTATCTTCTTTATGATTTAACTATTAATCTTACATTTTGCACCTTAAAAGGGCCAAATTGAGACTTTTCCGGCATGAATTAATGCAGTAATTTGTTTTTTTTTGGGGGGGGATTTAATTGGAGGATCTAATCGATCAACCACAAATTAGAGTTTTCAAATATAAGGTTTGATTTAAACTTAACTTTGTTGGTCCATTGTGATAGAACTATTAAACCTTATATGGGCCTCACCTCCAAAGTAGGAACCCTTCCATGTGCGTCCGCCTATGAGCTGGATGGGTCTGGTAGCGACATCATGCAGGTCTGTCCAACCGACCAGCACGCTGACCCCCCAGCCTTGGACGCAGGACTCCAGTGCATTCCTCTATAAGGTAACAATAATACATACAATTATAAAAAAAAAAGAAGGATCTTCAAGTCAGAAGCAATCTTAATACTGAGAACAATATTTACGATAAGTGTAGTAGTGTTAAAGGGGACATATGAGGAAAACAACACTTTTCTGTGTGGTTCTGCTGTGGTTCAGTCTGACAGCTCATTGGTCAATGGGCAGCAGCTCATTTGCATTAAAGCGACAGACACCAGACAGAGCGCATTCTGAAGGGACTGAAACAGAGGGGAATAGCGATAGACGAGATTCTTTTCCTAAAAGCCATTTCCAACAAACAGCTTCAAAATTGATAATATGTCTCCTTTAGGTGAATCTTGTTGGATCTTCTTGTAAATATGTGTTTAAATTCAGCACACAGTCAAAATACAATATTTGTTTTGTGTCCCCTTGAGTGTCACTTCAACTTATCTCACCATGACTCCAACATTCCCCACACATTCCAGAGAGAAATCCACGCCTCCGTTGGTCATCTTTGACAGCACTTGGGTGATGGGCTCACTGTGGTCATTAGGGTTCACAAAGTCGGTCGCCCCAAACACCTTGGCCTTCTCAAACTTGTCGGGGTTCAAGTCAACAGCGATGATCCTCTTGGCCCCAGCGGAGTGACAGCCCATCACAGCAGCCAGGCCGACCGCCCCAAGGCCGAAGACGGCACAAGTGGATCCTGGCTCTACCTGTGGAAAACACATATTTGATGTTTGTATATGTTGACGCGCGTGTGTGAGAGTGAGGGAGGGATATATATACAAACACATATGTATACACAGACATATCTATATACAGAGAGATAGATATCGTTTGTTATTTAGATTTTCATTCAGAAAAAGGTAGGCAATTATTAGTTCTTTGTTTTTTTTCATATGTTGCCTGTTTGAAAGTTAGAAACTTACAAATAACCTGTACTTACAAATAAACGTAATTTCTTTAAGGTATTCATGGAGTCATCTGTTTAAACGTGAACCAGTTGTTTGGATACCTTAGCAGTGTTGACAGCGGCTCCAAATCCAGTACACACACCACAGCCAAGAAGACACACGGTATCGAGCGGTGCTGAAGGGTCTATCTTGGCCACAGCCATCTGGTTGACCACAGTGTACTGGGAGAAGGTACTGGTCCCCGTGAACTGCAGCACCTTCTGGCCTCTGCAGGTTAACCTGGTCTCTGGAGACGACATCGTCTCATGACCGCCGCTGGACCTTCAGTTGGTAAAAGATTTACAGTCGGGCTAACAATCTCAGAATTCACTTTGAGAGAATGATTCATAGCAAAAGCATTGATAAAAAAACTGCTTTATAGATGCTTGAGATTGACAAAATACAGATAGAAAAATATTTCCAGATTAAGTGGAAAAGGGGAGATGAATGAGGAGATAATCAACATGCTCACCATCCCCCCAAACATTGGTTGGTCTTCGGACTTTGGCAGAAACGGCATTCCCCGCACTGGGAGACGAAGAGGGGTATCACCTTGTCACCTAAAAAAAACAAACAGGTCCTTAACGAGAGTCCCTATCGTTAACTGCCATTCACTGTTGCTCTACTAGTGTCCTTAATAAAACACAGAAACAACTTAAACACTTTTTTTAAATAGATGCCAACATCCCAGAATAATACCTGGTTGAAATTCAGTGACCCCGGGGCCAACACTCTCCACAACGCCAGCGCCCTCATGTCCAAGGACTACAGGAAAGCCGTCTTTGTGTTTTCCCTCAAAGAGGTGGTAGAGGTCTGTGTGGCACACTCCTGTGGCAATGATCTGCATCCAGAAATTGATTTGGTGTTGGTATACTTGTGTTCTATGCCCGTGTGTTGCACAAACACACTACTGCAGAGGCTACTTTTCCTCTATCGTTCCTAATTAGATGCCATATGGATGAACATGCACTATACTGTATATGCATTGAATGCACATATATATTTAGGTCATTTTATATTATGGACACTGCAGCGGATCCAAATTTGCTTCCGTTTGAAAAAAGGAAAGACATTGTTGTTCTATTTTTAACAGATGCAAATTCCTTGTCTTTATGAAAGTAGGTTGAATATTAATGATTGCGTATTACAAACAAATTGCAATAACTCAATTATGCTTACAGGTTATTTTGGTTTGTGCATTCATTTTTGTTTAATGAGATTAGGACTACATCATTTGTTATGAGTAGTTGACCTATGACCTAGTATCCTTTGGTATTAAAATCAACTGTACAGAATCCAGAAGTACCATTATTTGTTTTATATTATATTATCAGCTGACGGACAAGGATATGCTGGGGAGCTGTCACAACCATCCCTCCTTTTCATCTTACTGATACCCATTAAGGCAAAGAGCCACCTCATCATCTGGTCGACACAGAGGGGACCAGTAGGTTGCAGTAAAGCAGTAAAGTTCAGCATGTCATATTATTTCCAGCATTTCACGCTTTGGGTAGCCGTACCTAACTAGCTCTGTGATCAAATAACGAAAACTAATTTTCAAAAAAAAGGAACAGAACAGAAAGTAAGAGTCAGCATCCAAAAAAAACGTGTGAAGGTATGTCTCAGAACTATTTGTATGTCACTTTTATCCATAGAAATGAGATACACTTACGGTTTTCCTGTATTTGCTCAATACATTTTAGTGATTTTTTAGTGGTCGATGTGGTGTGTGTGTGTGTGTGTGTACATTTTGTACATCCCACCTTGATGCGTATTTCATTGGCATGGGGAACATCGACTTCTATCTCTTCGATCACCAAAGGCTTGTTGGCCTCCCAGGCCACAGCAGCCTTACACTTAATGACCTAAAAGGGACAACGATTTTTTTGTTGTATTGTTTGTTCAGGGATACGCTGCCATTTTTTGGATAACTTGACATTTGTAGTACTGTAAAATCCTAAATAAATGTAAATATAACAACCTAGACAAATAAAATCTTTGTTTTGCCACATGAGAAACAGTGTTTGGCTTTTTCAAAAACATGATGACAAAATATTTCACGATTAATTACTCAACAAAGTCCAAAATGCCATTACTAATAACATCCCAGTGCCCCTAGACCGGGGCCAAAACAGAGGCGGCTGTTAAGATTTCACATCACAATATACAAGCCCTAAAGATATGTCTCACTAAAGAAATGCATCTTTTTGACCTGAAATAAGATAAATTACACATAGAATATATTTCTGAAAAACATTAAACTAAATGCATTTCATGCACATTGTGGAGTGTGTGTGTAGTGGAGGCTGCTTAAACCAACCATCAACCACACACACTCTTCGTACATTTTATTGAATTATATAACATATTGCAATAAAAACAATTTGTAGATGTAAAGTGACAAACTTACCTTTCCTACAGTTGCCATCGTCTGTCTTTTATAAAGATCAACTCAACAGTAGGCCTACCAGAGTAAAGTGGTGGAAGACAGTTGACTCTTTTGAGTATTTGTTGATTTTGCCAGGGGTTTTGTTATGCAACGACTCAAAGTGGGAGGGATTTGAAGGATTATCAAAGTGGGACTGTTCCAATAAAAGATAACAAAGTACAAGGTATTGTGTACTTTGTAACCTGTAACCTCCTCTAATGTAGACAACAATGGAGATGTTATTTAGCTCACTTTAAAATGTCCTACATTAGAAATGATTGCGTTTAAAAATGGTATATGTGTCATGGTCCTCCCCTGCTTTTCCCATTCACCTGCCTGCCACCCTGATCTCCCCTGATTAACCCAACCACCTTCACCTGTGCTCCCCCTGTAACAGTCCTCTCCTTCTACTCAGTCCTTGCCAGATTGTCTCTTGTTTCATTCAGAGCTTTCCCGCAACTCCTGATTGACTTTGTCTACTCCACTCTGCCTGTTAGCGAACCCTCGCCTGTCTTTTCAAGATGGTCTTTTATCTTCTTGCCATTGTCTTTTACGTAGCTCTCTGTCACAATAAATTCCACTGTTTAGAATGACCATGTGTTATACTGCAACCCATTCTAACACCAAAATTTAGGATAGCTACGTTTGTCCACAGTGGAAAAGGTTCACAATAATGGTTCTAAAATTCTGCGATGCCTGTTTTTTTGGCCTATTATTTTCTATTGGCCTGCATCCACGTCACATGACCGTCAAGTTTATTTCGCCAAAAACAAACAAAGATCTCTGACATTTATTTTTTTCACTTGAAAATGCTATATTATGATATCGATTTGGCATTAACAGGGTTTTGATAAAAAATTCCAGCGAGAAATGTGCATTTGATTTTCTTTATCGTCAATCATTCACATTAAGCAAACGCTTTAATAAAAAGCGACAAGTATTCACACACCAACGGCGGAGTCAACTATGCAAGTCGAAAGATAGCAATGATGGGAGGGTTCCCATTCTACCTTAGCACATAATCTTGGGTGGAATAATACATTTGAGAATAGCAGGTTCAATTGTAGGAAGTAAAATGGCTAGGGTGCCGTGTTTTGTAACCAGACTTCTTTGGTGTCCACATCTGTTGAATTGTATATCATAACTCTTTATGAACAGTGAAGAGAGGTTGTTCAAATCTAATTGTATTTCTCAGAAAAAAGCAAAAAAATATTGAATTAATGTCGAACATTAATACTTTTGACTTACAGCACCAGATATTTGATGTTTCGGTATCAGGACATTGCTGCGCAAACTTGTGATTCAGTTAAGAATTTCTTTGTTGGAGAAATGCATCATTTTGTAACATGTGGACAAATGTATATCTGGTTTATTCTATAGCATATTTTATTGATTTCACATTGTTTTATTTTCTTCAAAATGTATTTTTATGACAACCAACATAGAAAAGTAGTTCTTCCAATCAGGTCCTGGATTGATTTGGTCCTGGATTTCACTCAAGACTCAAGACGGTGCGGATACTGTACGGAAAAACAGAAGTGAATAATATTTAGGGCTAGAACTAACAAGCCGCCAGGACAACTGGTTCAATTAGAGATAAACAGTTCATATACTTACCATTTTCCGTGCTTCATAAGGTCAATGGAATCATTGACCGACTCCAGGGACATTCTGTGGGTTATGAACTCATCCAGCTTCACCTTCTTATCCAGGTAGGCCTTTACCATCTTTGGCACACCATCTTTACTCTTGAAGCCTGATGGAAACGATAACCCTACAAGCTGAAACCTTTCCAACATGTATATGGTTTTATTCTACAGGGGAAAATGGATTTTGGGGTCCAATACATGTTTGGATCAACCTCAAGTAATAATAACTTTAAATATGAGGTCAGATCGGAACTTTTCATACAACTCACCTCCGAACAGGGAACCCTTCCATGTGCGTCCGCCTATGAGCTGGATGGGTCTGGTAGCGACATCATGCAGGTCTGTCCAACCGACCAGCACGCTGACCCCCCAGCCTTTTACGCAGGATTCCAGTGCATTCCTCTATAGGTGACATTACAAAAAAAAGCACAATGTATAACAGTTATAGTGTCACAACAGATTAATTATTAATTAATAATTTGAGATATATGTGTAGAATTGTGGATCTTGATTAGGGTGTGAGTATGGTTTCTTTCAATTCAGCTTTATATAAACTTCTTGTAAATATGTGTTTAAATTCAGCACACAGTCAAAATACAATATGTGTTTTGTGTCCCCTTGAGTGTCACTTCAACTTATCTCACCATGACTCCAACATTCCCCACACATTCCAGAGAGAAATCCACGCCTCCGTTGGTCATCTTTGACAGCACTTGGGTGATGGGCTCACTGTGGTCATTAGGGTTCACAAAGTCGGTCGCCCCAAACACCTTGGCCTTCTCAAACTTGTCGGGGTTCAAGTCAACAGCGATGATCCTCTTGGCCCCAGCGGAGTGACAGCCCATCACAGCAGCCAGGCCGACCGCCCCAAGGCCGAAGACGGCACAAGTGGATCCTGGCTCTACCTGTGGAAAACACATATTTGATGTTTGTATATGTTGACGCGCGTGTGTGAGAGTGAGGGAGGGAGATATATACAAACACATATTTGATGTTTGTATATGCACAAATGTACATCTGAAGATAGAAAAACAGAAAGACAATCACGACCACATCCACGTCTTTCCTTTGCTTATCCCCAATAAATACCCTGTGGTTTCAAAAATAGCATTTGTGACTGAAAAATACCAACCTTAAACAATTGTTTTTTACCTTAAATAAAAACCTTAAAAAGAAAAGTTTCAATACAATTATTTATCTTTGGATAAAAGAGAACCCATAACCCAAGTGTTTGGATACCTTAGCAGTGTTGACAGCAGCTCCAAATCCAGTACACACACCACAGCCAAGAAGACACACGGTATCGAGCGGTGCTGAAGGGTCTATCTTGGCCACAGCTATCTGGTTGACCACAGTGTACTGGGAGAAGGTACTGGTCCCCAGGAACTGCAAAACCTTTTGACCTTTACAGGTGAACCTGGTCTCTTTAGGTGACATTACATCATGACTGTCATTGGCCCTACAATAGGAAAGTAATTTAGAGTCAGAACAGTCATTGACGAAATGATTTCATAGTACTATAACTAAACATTGACAGCATTCTCCAGATAAAGTGGAAAAGGAGAGACTATGAGTAGATTGTCAGCATGCTTACCATCCCTTCACACATTGGTTGGTTTTCGGACTTTGGCAAAAACGGCATTCCCCACATTGGGAGATGAAGAGAGGTATCACCTTGTCACCTAACATGTAGATAATTACATTTATTAAACACACAGTCCCTATCTTTCCAGTTTGATTACTTCAATGCACTGTTAAACACTGCTCTTTAGTCCACTTATTGTGTGAGGGGATGTATCTGTTTCAGAGATGAAAGGACTCTGTGTAGACCTTGACAAATTAAAGGGTGAAAGGTCTTTCATGTAAACACAAACAACTTCTACACACATAATTTAAATAGATGCCAACATCCCAGAACAATATGATCCATACTCATTACACTTCGATTACATTTTCCACACCTGGTTGAAATTCAGTGACCCCGGGGCCAACACTCTCCACAACGCCAGCGCCCTCATGTCCAAGGACTACAGGAAAGCCGTCTTTGTGTTTTCCCTCAAAGAGGTGGTACAGGTCCGTGTGGCACACTCCTGTGGCAATGATCTGCATCCAAGTCCACCATTTAATTATGTTTTAATTTAAGTGATATGTTGTATACTTCTTTACTTGTGAGTTGCACACATGCTACTGCAGAGGCTACTGTTCCTTTATTATTCCTATAAAAAGGTAGAATCAGAATTGTTGTACTGTGTGTGCACGTGCGTGCGTTCATCCGTGTGTGCTCGCGTTCATGCGTGCGTGCGTGTGAAAGCACTGAATGTTTTTTCAAACTTTCAAAGGAAGGTACATCCCACCTTGATGCGTATTTCATTGGCATGGGGAACATCGACTTCTATCTCTTCGATCACCAAAGGCTTGTTGGCCTCCCAGGCCACAGCAGCCTTACACTTAATGACCTAGAAGGGACAAATATTAATTAAAGTTTAAATCAAAATCTGGAGCATATCAAAATGAATACCAATCTGTAGAAAATTATTTACAGAAATGTGGTTTGGGGACTTAATGATTCAATATTATAGTATTTTCTTGCTAATGCCTTCCACATTTGTGTTGCTTCCCAGGCCACAAGGAATTATCAATAGTGTAATGCTGTACATATGACAAATTAAACACTTTGATATCAAAATGTATCTTAAATGTTATTAAAAACATGTGTGACATATTTATTACATGCATATCAGTTGCCAAAGGTTTTGTATTTTTACATTACACTGTCCAGAAGCCATTAAAGACATCTTATCTGGAACATCTGGAATACAGTATTCAGGCAAAGGTTCAAATAATAGCAGTGACTTTGCCAATACAAATACTTTGGAAAGAGAATTTGGATTCCATTATTTTTTTTTAAAAAAACCTGCATCTTACAGAGAGGAAGCTTTTTGATAACTAGAAATAGAAAAAATACTATGGACTTTGAATGCTGTAAAACCTGCTCTGTGCAGCTTTTTAACTTTAACTCCATTTAATAGTTAACTGTTAAGTCTATCACTGGACTTTGTCTACTCTATTTATCGTCTCCATCTCTGCTCAGATTAAATAAATACCCTTCAAATGTAAACACATTTTTCCACACAGTGTTTGGATAAGTCAACATCAGAATGAGAGCGGGATCAGATGGACCACTGGCCACATGTGGTTGGCTGCTCTCCCAAAAAATATATATTCAGACTTTTCCGTGCTGCAGGTGTAGCTTTCTAGAATCATGAATTACACTACAAGTATAGAGATATAATTAGTTTGCAGCCTGCATGTTACATGCAGGCTGCAAACTAAAATCTAAAATAAATTGGAATGGGGAACTTTGGAGGGTGTGGTGAAGTTGGAGCTTTGAGCTATAACAGCATTTTGATATCACTGGGATCAACGATTTAACTTTAAATATTTAAATAACTATTAGTTTAATAATAAGCAATAATACTGACACATTCAAGACAGCACTGGTAGTATATCAAGGGGAAATAGCTATTTTTTCACACACACACACGAGTTTCCAAGGCTACAAGAAATGTATATTTTCGACCTGAAATAAGACGGATGATTACACATAATAAAAAACTATTCTAAAAATAAGGCATGAAATGGTTATCAGTGTTTCTACAAATGTTGTACAGAAAATACATTGGTTGAAAATCTTATTTTATTGCATTAAATAACATTTAAATAAGAAAAACACAAACTCAATTTGTTGTAGATGTAAAGTGCTGAACTAACCTTTCCTACAGTTGCCATACTTTTGGTATAGAAGTTTTTCACGACGCCACAGGAAGATTACCAGAGTGAAGAGGATGACCAGCTGTGGTGTTGCAGAACAGGAGTGGATAAGGAGATATTTGGCTTGAAGTATAAATACTAAGTACGAGTGGGAGGGATTTCAAGGTTAGCAAACTATGTTTCTGATGGAAAAAAAACATGACTAACGGGACTAACCCTGGTTAAATAATTATTTATTTAAGAATTGAAACAAAATCAAAGAAGAAGATATCACATCATTTGAACATTTAAATATCCATGTGCTTCCACCTGTAACCAGATTGGTAACCTATGATGGAGATCTTATTGACCTAACACACAGGACCTGCTCCAGTGTTACTCACACTTTGTCAGCATCAAGGCTTGGTGCTTCTCTGAGTTCGATATTATTTCACAAATATAGCACGATTTGTTATTTCTGAAGGCTCCAAAACAGGAAGTATGCATTGGTGACCCACATGGGTTGGTTCTGGCATACGTTTGGCGATATTATTTGAAGCAGCAGGACAAGCCTTCACTCATATGCTTACTGTAAAGAGATTGAAGCTGCTCTTCTGTTGTAAAGTCGTGGTATTGCTTGTCATTGTCTTGGTTCCTTTATAGTTGCTGTTTTTTCCTTTCACTCACTTCTTCACTTTTGTGTCATTGGCATCCCTGTTTCTGCCCTGCTGCCGATCAGCATTTGGGCACGGAATGCTAAGCGATCCATGGGTGTTACATGCGTTACGGAAGTCCGAGGGCCAGATATGGGTCTTGCTTGTCTGCTTTTATCAAATTCGACTTTCGAGTAGTAGTCCACCATAATGCATTGTTCCGTCTCAAGTTAAAATGAGTCTTTGCCGACTATCTGCTATGGTCAATCAGGTATATCGGGTCCTTTCATTGGCTCTCTGTTGTTTAATCATCTGTATGTGTTGCATGTTTACCATCTTGAGATTAGGATTTGTGCCGATATTTCAGGCAAAAAAAGACAAGAAACTCATGCTAGTTTTCTGGTCTTTTCCATGATATGGGGACTGGCATAAAATTTTTTCAACATTTGTTTACTTTGGCTATATGAAATCACTGTTCTCTTACCTTTGAGCCTTCTTAATTTTACATTGTCATGCACCTTTGTAGTCCCAATTCCCTTGCTAAAACTGGCACATCCTGCTGTTCCTCTGGCCATCCTTTCAGTATTGTGAAAGATTCAGATAGGATCAGTCACAGTTAATAAGAGGAATTGTGAAAAAGCGTTTCCTCAAAGCACATGGTTGCTGTTAAAAAGCATATTTTTACTTTAAAACAAACAAAACACAACAGTCGATTAACTTGCACAACTCGAGCCTCCCTTCAGTCATGAACTCTGGCCCTCTTAAGGAGCACCAGAATGGGTGTGGCTCAATTAAACTTATGAGCTACAGCTGCAGACTATTTATGGCCGTACACAAGAACATGTGCATCTTTTAAAACATAGTTTAACATAGTGAAGATGCCATTCACATCTTCACATTACCTTCCCCCTCTTTTAAGCTTGCAAACCCAGTTTCAAGCGCAGAAGATAAAAATGTTAAAATATTGTGCAAGTCATTTGTGCTAAAACAGTTCAAAAAGTCTCTCAGGTAACCGCCAATCTTCATTCCAAGATCACTCCTTCTTGGCCAAACACTGCATTATTCACAGCACTCCGCCCAGCTCTGAGACTTCCCCGATCCAGAACCAGTGGAAAATGTGCTCAGCCCTCTGCAGTTCAAGCAGACACATGGGCCTCCAAGCACCAGCCCTTTCCCTGGGCCGCAGACTGGTCCTCCACTGGATCAGGAAGTCTTCCGCCATTAGTGTCCTCCGCCACTGCTGTGCTGTCAAGGCTCGGCAATAGCTCCCCACAAGGCTCACATCAGCAACAAGGAGTTCCCGAGCTATTCCTCTTCAGGTTCTGGCCAACCCCACAGGACAGCAGCTCAACTCCACCAGTGATCTCTTCTTCTAGCAGGTCTCTTGGTTTAACCTGCTCACCTTTCCCTGCAGGTCAGCCTTGAAGCTCCTTGAACAAATGTTCTTCGAAATGTGGGTCCCCTCCACTCGGCTAGAGGAATCATCCCACCACTGCCACCAAATGTGAAAAAGCATTTCCTCAAAGCACATGGTTGCTGTTAAAAAGCATATTTTTACTTTAAAACAAACAATAACACAACAGTCAATTAACTTGCACAACTCGAGCCTCCCTTCAGTCATGAACTCTGGCCCTCTTAAGGAGCACCAGAATGGGTGTGGCTCAATTAACTTATGAGCTACAGCTGCAGACTATTATGGCCGTACAAGAACATGTGCATCTTTTAAAACATAGTTTAACATAGTGAAGATGCCATTCACATCTTCACATTTGAACTTCCCGTGGTAGGATTTGTTGCTTGTAATATTGATGTTCCATTCTGCTGCCACTTTTTCAGGGTCCGGCTTTAGCCCTTATACCGTTAGTGTTGCTTGTGTATATTACCTCCTTTTATTTGAAGTGACATTTGGTTTGATTTAGTTTTAGTTTTCTCTCTTATGCGCTGCAGTAGCTCTTCCAGCCTCATTTCATGCTGTTCTTTAAGTTGTCCCGAAGATTAGTAGGTTATCCATGATGACTTAAAAACCTTAAATCTCTGCAAACTGGATTCCAAATGACAGTCTCTTGTATGTAAATTGGCTATAGTGACGGTTAAAGGTGCATTGTTTCTCCGTCCCAGCGGAAATCAGCTTCCTTTGGCATTAGGGTCTTCTTCGATTGTACTCATAGGAAAGGATTATCTCTGTTATGGCTGCATTTAGATCTTTGGGGACCATGAATATTCTCACCTCTATCTTCTCTGTTTTCTTTTTATTTTCTTCCGAATGTCATTGGGAACTTTCTTGGGACCATATGAGCATCAGAGGTTTTCACCTCTGATGCATCCCAGTCCTTCAATACATCATAATTTGCTCTTCAATGTTCTTGCGTTTGAGAGTTCTAAATTCTCCTATTTGCTTAATGAGGCCCATTTACACAAATGCCCTCTAGCCCGGAAGAGGCTGCAGGTCTTTATCCAGTATTGGACATTCAATGCCCTGATACTTTAGTTTGAATTCTCTGTTAATGTGTCACTTGCCTTTTGGCTTCAACATCGTCCTCCATGTCCCAAATTCAGCTTAATATATCTCCATAATTTTGCAGTGTGCAGATAGTGAGGCAGATACTTTCAGCTTCAGTTTGATTTCCCCAGTCCTCTGCCTCAGGACTGGGAAGGACTGTTCACCATGTCTACATATAATCCACTTTCTGAAACGGAACCTTCTGCAATACTGCTTACAGATCTTTGACGCCTTGACAGACATTTTAAAGCATAATGGTTAATCTTGTGCTTTTCGTCCATAGGCCTCCCTTTAGTGTGTTCTCTTCCAGTCTTTAAACACTCTCCTGTAGAGTCATCTTAGATCGTGCTCCTTGGCTATTCCTTGTCTGTTTTTTACTTCAAAATTAGAACCTTGTCCAACTGGATTGGTCCTGCATTTGGTGGATCTGCACCCAATAGCCTTGGCACCCTGGAACACTTAAATAGTTTGGAGTCCATTTGTGCATCTCTTTGTTGTCTTCATCTGACTTTATCATCACCTGTTCTTCTATTCTATTTGACGGCTATATTCTATTTCAATACCATTATGGAATGTCAATTATCAAACCCATTGCACTTGTAAACATTCATAGAAGGAGAAGATAAAAACAACATTCCATTTGTTCACTTGCTTTAATGAATGATAGCAGGGAAATGACAATAATCAAACATTTCATGATCGTCTGAAAGTGCCAGTATGTTTACAATGAAACAGAGCTATTCACTTCCTGTGCAGCTACGTGCAACAGCATAAATGGACCGTAGTGCAATATTCCCTATCTCCCCCCGAGCTTTTAACAAGAAAAAAAAAAAGCTGAAAGAAAAACGGAATCGACCGAATGGCCTTATGCACCTTAAACACAATGGCAAAGTCCATAACATCAACGCATAACCCATGGAACCTATGACAGGCTAACCAACAGCAGAGCCCTTGTGGCAAGCAGGCACATTGGCCGTCCTGGTGGACTGGCGCAGGTCAGTCATCGGCGGCGGCTGCGACACAATGTGCACGGATGGGGGCCTCAGAGGCCGGCAGTGACGCACAAAGGACATCCCGGCCCGGCACCAATGGCATGATGGTGCCGGGCTGTCAACCTCGACTCAATCGGCCGATTCGAGTAGCGGTCCACCATCACGAGGTAGTGTAGGCCCCTGTTCATGACAAAGTCTGAACACACCACCTGGAAAACATGCTGCGAGTTTAGAGGGTGCCATCCGGTGAAAGAGTGCAGTTATTTCGGGTGGCGCAGATGTCGGCTGACATGCCAGGCCAAAACACAGACGATTCTGCGCAGGCAGTCATCATGGAGACGCCCTGGTGCGTAGCGTGCAGGGCACTCAGCACTTCGCCACAGAGTGAGGGCGGTATGACTACCCTATCCCTGTACAGGACTTCCCTGTCAGCTGACGTAATGTCCTTGCGGTACTTGTGGAAACCACGAATGACCTCTGGCATCTCGATCCTCAACTCGGGGAAGCCGTCTACTGCCATCTCCTCCAAAATGTGCATCCCGCCGTAGATGCTGGTTGCCTCCCTCCCCGTCTCATGTCACCGACTACAATGATTTGAGCCCGCAGCGCACCATGTCAGGTCGCTCTCCTCAATGCCCTATGAGAGACAGGACATCGGCGTGCGTGCTGGGAGAGAGATGGGTCACCATGGCGGCATTGTCATCTGGAAGATTCATGGGCTATGGTCACGGGGTGCCAACCGGCCTGTGTGACATGGCATCCGCGGCCCTATTCTTCATGCCTGGGACATGGACGATGCAGAAGCAGTAGTGCAGGTTCTTCTCCTTGAGGTTCCTGAGGCGGGGGTTTGGTATGTCGTCAAGTGCCCTGTCACCAAGGAACTTCAACAGCGGCTTGTGGTCGACTGCCACAATCAGGTCCCTGCAGCCCAACATGAGGTAGATAGCCATGTCCAAGGCGTTCGCGACTGAATCTGGATTCAGCTGCATGCGTGAACCTGAGGCCAACCAGGGTCACCTTCCATCCAGCCGCACAGCAGAAGGGCCCGACCGGCGTGCATCTTGCGTGTCCTACTGCACCTGTCTTGCCTGGTGGAATGGGGATTGCGTGTGGTGGGTCTCGCAGAATGCATGCTTGTTCAGGGTCTGGAGTCGTGGCTTGCCATTCTTCTTTGCGCAGGTCACCATGAGGTGACACCATGTCCCCAACGTGCCAAAGGGCACATCCTCCAACACGCCAAGACGAACGTCCTGGTCGAGGCCCGCTTTTACTTCATCCTGCCAGAGTATGGCCAAGGGAATGGGGGTGTGGCAGGCAACTGGCGTTGCATCCTCATGAAGCATGAGACGGAGCGGTATTGACGTGCATTGAGCGTATGTCCTGAGTAAGTGTTTCCATAGAATATCCCTGTTTGCCTCCGTCTCCGGCATGGGGAGTGCGGTTGGCCTAGTCGGCGGCTCGGCGGCAGTCGCATAAGTCTGAGGCCGCCAGGTTGACCTCCCCGAGTGTTTGGAACTTTTCTGACATCATGCCCAGGTCCACGCAGGCTGCGCGAGTGAGGAATATATGGTCTGAGGTGTCTGTCACGTACGCGATCTGGTGTGCCTCCAACCTTATTTACACGTGTCTGCCTGCCCCTTCAAGCTAGCATGAAATGATCCGATGGGCTCCTCATGTCCCCGTCACATGTTAGATAGGGCCACCCGAGCTACCATGGTGTTCTCCGTACGGACGGCAAGTGCTCTCATGGCTCCTGCCCGCGGCGCAGGTGAGGTCTTTTCTCAGATCCTCCTCGCAGCACTGTAGCAGTTGTGTGACAATGTCGGACCGAATGAGTATAGTGCCCCTCTTGTACTCACCCCAGCGGTTTAGGAAGTATGACCTGGTCTCGGCCGTCTCGGCCAATGGTATGGAGGGCCGCCTGAGTTTCTCCATGTTAGCATTTGCATGCGGCTCCCTGGGGACTGCAGCGTGTGTGGTGAAATGCAAATTGCTGTGAAATGGGCTTCTGTGATCAGCTTCTGTCATCCCTGCAAAGTTCAGTTTCGACATAAATTTTCATGAATTCTCAATATTCATGTCTAATTTATTTATTTATTTTAATCGAAAAAATTGCATCGCCCAAGGAAGGTCTAGAAGTCGACGGAGCAATCAAAACAGTTTTATCGAAGATAGATTGAAGGATTTTATCAGAGGAAAAAAAAATAAACGTTTATTTTATAAACAACGCTTACGTTGTTAACAACGTTAACAACGTTAACAACGTTGTTAACAACACGTTGTTAACAACGTTAACAACGTAAGCCGTACCCGAATGTGTAAATAAATTACTGTTTAGTCAAGGCCAGACTGATTTTCATTTTAAATTACAAACTTAAATATCCGGATTGTCCAAGGAGGTAAGTTTCACAAATCCGACTCGTTGCAGACTAGCTTAAACCTGTGTGCATGGGGAGTTTCATTTTATTTTGCTTCAAATGTTTTTTAAACCAATCAATCATTCCTACATGAAATGGGTGTACTGGGAAGAATTTGACAGAAGAGGACTGCTAACAGAAATGATAGCATATTCTTCCCAATGTCAATATCCCTCCTTGGCCATCAGAAACACAAAGCCAGCCCTGGCATACTAAACTTGTCTTCTGAAACCTTCATCCTGACACTCGCAGATATGTTTTTTCTTCTGAAGAATATATCCAACAAGACCAGAAACACTGCGTAACTCCGCCGGCCTCTCACACTTCCTGGTCCTGGCCCAGGCGCTGTTCAGTCTCCCCCAGGACTCTGGCTATAGCAGAGGTTGAAGAACCAAGTCACCCAACCCTCTACAACGTTCACCCAACCCTCCGGTTGGGTGAACGTCTTAACCCTACGGTTAAGAAAAGTACCCATATCAGAGGTTTTCGTCTTTGATCTACCATCTATAAGGCTGAGATTAAAAATAACCTTGTAGATGTATTCAAATTTAGAATAACCTCATCCAGAACGCTGGATGAGGTTATTTGACCGCAAGGTTAAAATAGAAACACATTAGTCACAAGCTTTATTTTAACCAATGACTTTTAACATATTCATGCCTTTGTTTCATCCTGCCTTAATAAATGTCACTCTTTACTTCTGGAACAGCATTCAATCTACAGGTTTTGGTTGCACAAAATGCACCTACCTTTCTTTTGACTAACACTATGAAATGTGACAATATTACCCCTACTTTACATACATTCAAATAAATCCCAATCTTACATCTGTGTGTCTTTGGGAGATATAACTCGGAAGATTGTGGGAGGTGGGAAGTGCAAGAAGCCGTCAGATGAATGAGTGTGTTGCTCAAAAACCATACGATTGCATGTGTTTGTTTTGTGATTGGCTGATGTCTGAGTATACTGGGCCAGCTGGTTGGATGATTGGTTAGTGTTTAGCTAGGCATTTCCCACCTAAAAATATTGCATTGGATGTGTGACTCACACAGCTGATGACGATTTCCTTTAGGGCTTGTACATTAGAATGCAGCATTTTGTCTGCAATACTCTCAAATCAACGTTAATATACTGTAACCTAGGATAAGGAAAACGTTCTTTTGTCACGTCTTGCATATAAAAAACACTTTGGCAGGTTGAAACACAACATTGTCAACCCATAATGACAAATAAACATCATTATTTACTAAGTAATGGTCAGAAAAAACATTACTAATAATACAATAACTAACTGTGGAGTGTGTGTGAGAATGGTCACCTGGCCCGAGGCTGACTGATTGGACCCTGGGTGTAAGAATTGGATACTAACTACACTAACTGTTAATATACAAACAGAACACAGTTGTGGTTGACAGAAAATCTACTAGACCATATTAAAGTTCTCAAAGAGGGCTGGGCAAATACCAGTGGGGTGAAAACAACAGTGGTACCGGCGTTTGAGAAAATGGTGTTTTAGTAAGTCACATTCAATGGGCCTTGGAGTGTGTTACCTGGGTTATGGCCTTTAGGTGGGACAGAGGTATCTGAGTGAAGCTGGGAACAGAATGTCAAAGGCTTCTGAGGTCCATTTATACACTCAAAGATCAAATAACTTTGTCTTTTTAACAAAGAGGCATTGAGCCAAAACGTAGTTATGAATTGTATACTAACTATACTAACCACTGTTAATATACTAACAGAACACAGGTCTCTTTTTGGATTGATTAGCTCACGCCTACATCCAGCAGGGTTCTGCTCTTCGTTCCTCAGGTAAAACTTAAGGACAATACGTCAACCCCCCTCACAAGATGCTGCCGTTCTTTTCCCCAAACTCAAAGCTGGAAAGAAATTTTCTGCACCTTTTCCACCTGCACCGCGGCCGTGTCTTTCCCAAATGAAGTTGATTAATAAGTTTATAAATCGATCATTCTCTTCTGCATGCTAGAATGAAAGTTTGCCTTAGTGGTGAGATGGTAGCGCACATTTGCACATTAGCAGGTAAATAAAGTGTAGTTGAACCTGCACTGTCTAACTTTCCCTCTGCACCTCTTCACTCCATGATACACTGTATACAATACCCCCAAACCCTGAGTCAATCCATCAAGGGAATTGGTCGCTATAAACCGTTTGATATAAAAGGTTTTTTTAAACAGACACGGACACAGTAAAAAATCTCAGACGGCAGTTGTCTGTAACGGATATAGCTACTACAACTGAAAGGTAAGGCAATATTATTTATATAGAACCATTAAAGACAAGGGCCATTCATAGTTTAACAAGAGACAAAATCACACGTGAAAAAAAGAAGAAATTAAAAGTATAAAATGGGTATAAATGAAGTGCAGACATATTTTGAGTGTTGAGGCAGACCTTAGTTTTTTGCAGCTCTGTGATGAAACAAAAAGCAATGAGGTTAGCGTTCATTCATAAAGCGTTCAGCGGGAGTTCACAGTATTATGGGGGTTATTGTCTGGGAGCCCCTTTGGCGCCTTCTGTTAGTAAAGCACCATTCAGAAGTCTGTAAGATCATAATGAATATATATTGTACCTACCCTGTTACTGAAATGATTACAACCCCCCTACCCTATACTTAGCATTTAGCACTAAATGTAACAAGGAGGGCAACTACCACCACTGATAAACAGTATCTAACTTACTCTTTAGGTCTATGTGGTAGAAATTATTGTTATGTGTATCTCTGTTATAATGCATTTGGAAACCATGACCTCAGATTCATGATCACGCTAAATTTATGAAACATAAGAATTTTATTTATTGGTGATACACTTACCATTATAACATCTCTACTGGCAGCTTTTCTTTTTACCCCACAGGGATAAATGGGACCATACCCATCATGGGACTTAAGTACATACAATTTAATGAGAAGATACATATTCTGCACATTTTCCACCTTCTGAACAACTTTTTTTCACAGTCAGGTACTGTCCATGCTGTAAATGTGTGTCCCGCATGGCAACCTATCCATGTTGTCATCCTGTTATTAAGCAAGGCAATGCAAAACATGACATTCGGCATGGAGTAAATTTGGTATTCCTCTTTATTTAACTCTTTTTTTTCTTTACACAATTTACCCATGTGTCATCGATTGTTTTTTTATACTGTGCAAACAAAGTCAAAGCCTTATAAGTACAATGTCTGAGATATATCGTTTATAAGATTAGATATTGGACTTCCTGAACTCTTTGAACCTTGATTTAACTGATCCTTCAACATGCAATCAGGTAATGCAATGGCTTTTCCTTCTGTGACTCCGATGGAACTACAGCACGCTTCAGCCCCCGCTGGCCATGGCAGCACACTTCAATAGATATCCCCAGATATAAAAGTGACAATGTTAAACAATCGCTGACAGGTGCTGACAGAAAGCTAAATTCTGGAATTCTAGGTACTATTTTCCCACAATCCCAGTCACTGTCTCTTAAAATGGTATCCAGTCTAAGAAGCAGTTCTTTTAATTACTTTTGGATATAGATTATATGATGCAGAGAGTCCCGACTAGTCCTAGTGCTTGGAGACCAAGGAACCACAGCAGCAGCCAGAAGAATACGATCACTACCGGCTCCACAATCTTCTCACCAAAGTACATCTGGCTGAAGCCCATCCTACGAAGGCACTTGTTGAGCATCCCAAACAAAGTCCCCATGCGCTCACAGTCGTCCTGCTGCGGCCTGGTGGTCGGGTCTTCCAGAAGGGTCCATCGGGCTGTTGAACTATAGGAAGACAGCTGCCTGGCCCTGGGTTGTGATGGGCTGCGTGGTCCAAGCCTGTCTGGAAGGTCCTGTGAAATGAGTACTGTGTATTAGTGTTGGTTCAACCACATTCATTCACTGTGCTTTGGAAGCACATCAAGCAGCAGGATGAGGGCTGGCCCAAGCCTTTATGGAGCCCTTGGAGTTTGATGCCCCTATTGCCTCAATGCCGCCAATATTGTTGACTATTGGCGTTGCTCGATCATTGGTAAACCTACTGTTAATTTCACCCGAATCACAATTATATTAGTCGTATCATTGTAGCTTAGATCAAACCAATGTCAGCCTGAGTTGTTTTTACCCTTTATGTTTTTTAACAGGTAGCAAAGAGCGGGCAGACTTTAATTGGCACGTCACTCAAAGTGATACAGTACTAAGTGGGATACTGAATGTGGTGTTCTGAAAGGTGACAAAATAAACCAGCAGACAATGCATTAACAAGTGAACTGCTCCCAGCTAATGTCTGACCGATCTGAGCATCTCTTCCATTCAAATATTTCTACTCAAAAACCAACTTGCTGTTGGTAATTTATGTCTGGTCCATTTGTACACTCAAAGATCAGAGAACTTTACTTTTGTTACTTTTAACAAAGAGGCATTGATCAAAAACTTGAGTTATGACAAGGTTTTCATACTAACTAACTATACTAACTTAATGTTAATATACAGAACACAGGTGTGGTTGACAGAAAACTAACCAGACCATAACAAAGTGTTTGAGGACTGGGCAAATACCAGTGGGATGGAAACAGTACCAGCGTTTGAAAATTAACGTTATGGCCTTTTAGTGTGACGGAGGTATCTGGGTGAACTTGGGAACAGAATGTCAAGGACTTCTGAGGTAGTTCACGGTACCCCGCCCACAGGCAGGTGTAGTTGTGTTATTGTGCTGCATTATTCATTCTAATGATTGAATCAATTTAAATAGATGCAGATGTGGTGGTCTGGAATAGAGGTCATGTGTTAATGTTGAACGCGATCATGAAAAGATAGCCAAAGTAGCCAAAGTAGTTGATGTCGTGAAGGATTGGTCATTAACACAGCCATACAGGAATACTGTGACCAACACTCTGTGCAGCCTCTCATCGCCAGAAGTTCTGCCCGTATACTAGGCCGGCTAGATCCGAGATTAGGGCTATCTGTATATGGTAATCTAGGCAGGGTATTAGAAATACTTATGGTTTGATGAGAGGATCTTCTGGAAAAAAACACATTGAAACAAAGTTAGGAAAGTTATGAATGTGGCACATTATTTGATTATTCTGATTACTGACTACTATCTAACTATTGAATTCAAAATGTGGGCTGTTCGGAAGAGCAAGGAATATGGAGGTAGGTGGGTTGTAATTATATGGAGGTCAATTAGAAAGAGTTGCAGACAGTGTAGAAGTTCTCTGGATAGGATAGTTAGGGATGTCCCGATGGCACTTTATGCCATGTCGACACGGCAGCTTTGGCTATCTGCCGATATCAGCCCGATACTTTGTTTGACTGTGGATGAATAATAATAATAAATATAACCGCAAGCGGTGATTAACGCCGTGCGAGCAAAATAAAAAGTCGAGAACACAATATTGGAAGATATATAAATATGACAAATAATTCTGAAGGAAAGATGTTGATGAAGATGTTCCACTACTGTGCCTCGGCTTTCAGGTGAGCTGCAAAGTAATGGCCAAATGTCATGTTGAGTATGCTATAATCGGGATTCAAACTCTCAACCTAAGGATCACCTGTAGAAGGCATTATCCCATTGAGCCACTGATAAACCTGAACTGCAGCCTCATTCACATGGTCAAATGTCTTTTGATGAGCATACAACATCCAGAAACCTCCAAGCACACATTGCTCCAGTGAATTAAGGGCTTTCTTAAAAGCATATACCTGACAAATCTTGGAAATTCTGGGGAAATTAAACCTTTGTAGTCCAGAACACTAACGGAAGAAATATAAATACGAGTTAATTATGAAGGAAAATGGTTAACGAAGAAGTTCCACTAATGCCATACTGTTGGCAGTCCGATTCTTGGAAACTAATGAGCCGGAATGTTGATTGGCTGATGAATTTCAGGTGCTGTTCAATGTTGTGTTTCTTAAATTAGTGGCAATGACAGAATGTCATGTTCAGCTTGTTCATGATACTCTATAAAGGATTCAAACTCTCAACCTACGGATCGCCAGTACAAGACATTATCCAATTAAACCACTGACATTCCTTAACTGCATTGAACTGAACTCCATGCACCCTATAACTGGTGAGGACTGGGAGGGGTTATTCACCTGAGGGGTGGGGTTATGCTAATGAGAGGGGTCTGGACACAGGTTCAGGCATAAGAAGACATTGGAGTTGGCAATGGGATAAAAGTGAATTCAAGTACTTGAAGAAATCAAAGCTGAGCTTCAATGGGGCATGAAAATAACATTATCTTACAATTTTTTCTTTACCATAATTGAGGAATTGGTCGCCACTAATTGGCAGTAATACACAGTCCAGATATATATATATATATATATATATATATATATATATATATATATATATATATATAATATATATATATATATATATATATATATATATATGGACGTACATAATAAACACTTTGTAAACGTCTGTGAGATTGCTTTACATCCTAGTCCACACACACACACACACACACACACACACACACACACACACACACACACACACACACACACACACACACACACACACACACACACACACACACACACACACACACACACACACATCCGAGGAGCGCCGTCATGCTTTCAAACTGTAGGCTACCACAACTTGATTGTATCTTAACGGGACCTTGTTGACCCGAAGGGATGCGATGCAACACACTGTCAGTTCTTTATACAAGTTGAATTATTATAACTTCTGCTCCTCAGATCACTGGATGGCTTTCGTACCTGGTAGTGCTGCTGCTGTGGGTCTCTTCTATACGGATCGTGGTACCTGCTCTCACTCATATATCCTTCAAACTCGTGGCGATTGACATGATGGTCGTTTACTGGCGGTAGTGCGGTGGACATGATTGATTGACAATGTCTGCATAACACGATATCAAAACAAGCGATCGACGTGCAGACTTCTTCCGCATCACGTGGGGTATGACGCGGGAGGAGCAGGAGTGACGTCACTTGAACCTGACGTATTCAACCTGTAACTCATTCTATAGGGTCAGCTATACCTCCATGAAAGATGAATGAGTACAAGAAACATATCTCTGGAATAGCGTATTTCAATGCTGTGAAATAATATGTGTTAGTCTCTTATGTTATGTTGTCTGACGTTCTTTACTCTCCCACTAAGACTCAGGATTAATGTATTTTTTGTACCCTGCTTAATCCCTGCTAATCTTTAGTTTTACTAGGTGCTGTCGAGGAGATCCCAGAGTGACCAGACCGGGACCGGGAGAATAAAGCCATGAAGAGCTTTGGTTGGGTCGGAGCTCCGTGCTGAAGGATGTTTCTGCTGTTCTTGGTTCTCCAGAGTGTTCTCCTGACGGTTGGTTCTTGTCCCTCCCAGTGCTCCTGCTCTAACGGAGTGAAAGGCAAGCTGGAGCTCAGGTTGGGTAAGGCTTGTGTCGATATTTGTTTTAGTTTTGCATTCAACATTGTTGTTATTGGAATAATTCTGCTGCAATATTTAATACATGTTAAGGCGATAGTTTTTTTTATAGTTTAATACGTTTAAGGTTGACATATTATGAAAACAACACTTCCCCAAATCCCAAAACCTGGGATTTGGGGTGTTGTTTTGGGTTCTGGTGCTCCGAAATGCATACAAACTCTGAAACGTGCACTATTACTGCACTGCCTTGGGGCAGAGGGACAGCGAGTGTTCGGAACTTTTGCTGGATCCACCCTATACAAGGACGCTGTGGAACACCTTGAGGAAAATTTTGCAGCCCCTCAGAGCGTTCTCCTACGTTGCGTTAAGTCCTGGCGCTGACACCAACGAGCCAGTGAGTCTGTCTCCCAATATGTGGCTGACCTGCGAGGCTTGGCTATCCTATGCAGGTTTAATGCATTACAAAACGAAATGATACGGGATCAACTCATTTTAGACACAAACTGTGAGAAAATTAGGGGCAATTTGTTGCTAGAAAAGGATGACTTGACACTAGCTCAGGCTATTAAGGTAGCTATACAGGTAGAGGCGGCATTGGAATGCGCGGCAAGCCTGTCTTCAGCCCAAAATGACACTCCAGCTGATTCCACCCAACCAGGAACGTGCCTTGTCAGTTCTGTTAGCTTCCCGGACAGTGTCCAAACTAGCCTCACAGCCCTGCGATCGCTCACAGCAGCAATGTGGAAACTGGCTCATCCACTCACAATTCTAGAGCACAAGTCTGCCCAGACCGTGGGAAAACCTGCTCCAATTGCGGGAAGCTAAAACACTTTCATAAAGTTTGTAGTTCCGCTCCAACCAAAGGCCACCGGCAATACACAGTAACCCAGCCGACAGTCATCCGCAATGTCCACTCAGGACAAGTTTAACAGTTGTCGACGTCACTCTACCCCTACTCCTTGACACGGGTGCCACTGTATCATTGCTGAACCTATTGACATGGAAACGCTTCTTCTCGCATAAACCACTGGGACCACCTTCCATGACATAACGTGGCTACGGAAATGCCGAAATTTAGATTGTAGGTTCACTCCAGCTGTCCATGCGCTACGGTGAAAGGGCTCTGCCGGCCTTCACATTCCACGTGTCATGCCATGGGGCCAATCTACTTGGTCTCGACCTCTTTCACAACCTAGGATTTACACTGCTGGACACCACAGTCTCAGAGATCCACACCGTCGCCACCCCATGGCAGCAACAGTGGCCTGCATTGTTTGACAGGCTGGCTTTTGGGTTAAGTTCAGCCCCAAGTTGCTTTCAAAAAATCATGGCCTCCATCCTGGCTGGGATCCCTGGCGTGGCCATTTACCTTGACGACATTCTTGTCCATGGAATCAATGCTGCTACCCGTGATGAGCATCTCCAGAAAGTGTTCACCGCCTTGGCTGAGGACCACCTTATGCTGAACACTGACAAGTGTGTCTTTGTGGCCTCTGTGATCAACAACGTGGGGTTCCGCCTCTCAGCAGGGGTATAAGCCCACTTCAGTCGAACATCCAACGCGTACTTGAGCCAACGTCACCAGTGCAAGTTGCCTCCTTCCTGGGCATGACTGCGTATTATCTCAGTTTCTTACCTCAGTACTCCGACACAACTGCTCCACTGCGCAAACTACTGAAAACCGATGAGCCCTGAATCTGGACTCCAGCATGCTCTGAGGCAGTCCTTCGTCTGAAGATGCAGCTCTCCTCACCACCAATCCTGGCACACTTGGACCCGGCCAGCCCCACACTTGTGACGTGCGAGGCCTCTTCCATAGCAATAGGCGCCGTAATGTCTCAACCATGCGCGCAGATGGCACTAGGGACGGGGGGGATATGACCCCCTCAGATTCATAGGGACACCCCACTGTCCCTACAAAAGGCGACAAACATCGCCGGTAAAACGGAGGCTTCCTCCTCTTGAAATGTCACTGGAACATGTCTTTCAAACTGCATATGCTGATCTTTCTCCGAGACAGTGAAATACTCCCACGCGACCGACATTTTCTTTCAATTTTATTTGTAAACAAACCACAAGTATGCGCTGGCGGCTTATTTTTTTTCTGTAGTATCACTCCGCAAGCGTCCTCGGTTGCTAAGCGACGTCAATGTCTTTGGCGACTATTTCTCAGTTGATCAACTCTACGAATGCTGGTGTTTAGTAAAATAAATAGCAATCTGCTTTCGGCGCATTTAGGCCTATCTGCCTAAGCCCATGTTGAAATAATTTTGATGTTGATTGTTGATGACGCAGTTGTTGAAATAAACAGATTGTTTTCATAAAAGCCTCTCCCTGTGTTATTGTGTGTGCGTGTATACGAGGTGCGTGGGCGCATGTCTGCGAGCGTGCGTGCGTGGGGGGTTAGGGTTTGTTTCCCTGGAACAAAAGGGGGAATAAATAACATTGGTGTCGGCCAAATTGTTATTTTAACATCGGTATCGGCCCAGAATTTCACAATCGGTGCATCCCTAATTCCAACATTAAAATAAATTGAAAACTCACTCCTTACTCCCATTACAAATGATGCAGCAATTTGCAAATATCCTGAACTGAAAGAGGAAGACTTGAGAGTCCAACTGGCCATGTTTAAAACAAGTACAAGGTCATCACAGCTGCAGATGCTGTGCATGCTTTGAAAGAAATGCCCCCTGATGTCCATGGCCTGTTTGATCAGGTAGACACTAGTGAGATTGTTGATGGTGGTGCCCATATCATCTGCTGAGGCAGAGCGCAGTTTTAGTGGGTTACGCAGATTGAAGACAGGGTTGCGCAATTAACCATGATGCAAAAAAGACTCAATGGCATTGCTGTGTGCCATATTCACCAAGAGAGGCTTGACAGACTGGACAGACAAAAAATTGCCCAGCAGTATGTTCAGGGTAATGAAAGGAGGAGAGATGTCTTTGGGTCCTTCAGTGAGTCTGCTTAGACAGTACATGTGTTTGGCTTTTTGTTAGTTTATGTAAATATGTTGTTGTTTGCACTTCTGAGTGTATACACAAATGTTTAAATAAAACATTTTGCATAAGGCATGAAGTTTCTGTGGGTGATTGGCATTCCAGATAAATAAGTTTCATTATACATGGCTAGTGTTGATCAAGTAGGCCTTTGTTTAACAATGTTTAACAATGTATGGACGTGAATTCATATTAAGGACTGATCACCAAGCCCTCACCACCCTCTTGGCCACGTCAGGCACCGGCCCCAAACCACGCAGATTGCACCGCTGGGCCGACCGCCTACAGCAGTAAAATTTTCGTCTTCAGTTCACACCAGGAAGGGACAACGTAGTGGCCGACCTGCTATCTCGCTCCATCAGCGCACCCACAGCAGAGTCTACAGCCCTTGTGCATGATGAGGTAGAGCATAACATTATACAGCTTCTCCACACGTCACTGCAGGAAACTGTCACTGAGTGAGCTGCAGGATGCCTCAGTCCCTGCTCTTTCCCTGGTGGCCTCGTACATCAGGAACGGCTGGCCTAACTATGTGCCGGACAATCTTTTGGCCTACTTCAGGGTCTGCAAACAACTTGCATGCTGCAATGACTCCTGTGTTGCGAGAGGGCTCTGCACTGTGGTCCCTAGTGTCCTTCAGGCGCGTGTCCTTGCTATGGCACATGAGGGCCATTTGGGCATAGTCAGGCTCAAACAACGATGCCAGGACCTGGTATGGTGGCCGGGGATTGACAGAGACATTGAGGCCCTGGTCAGAGACTGCACTGCCTGCCTTCTCAGCGGCAAGACCAGGGACCCAGTCCCGCCCCTACCCATGCAGCCCCTGGACTGGCCGTCCCCCCTCCGTCCTGGGAGCAGCTTTAACTCAACATTTTTGGTGAGCTGAAGGGAGTGCCGCACCACCAGAGATTTCTTGTGGTGACCTACGACCTCCACTCCAAGTGGCCAGAGGTGGCAGCAGCCGGCACAGTAACGGCTGGGGTACTGGTTAACATCTTAGACTCCCTGTTCGCTTGCTGGGGTCTGCCTAAGAAAATCACCACTGACAACGGGCCCCAAATGGGGTCTCGCAAACTTTTTTCCTACCTGAAAGAGAAAGGAAATCACCATATTCACACAGCTTTCTTTAACCCATCAGCCATCAGTCAGGGGGGGTTGAAAGGCTAAATCAGTCACTAAAGAATGGAATTTGGGCTCACCTGGCTCAAGGGTGCAAGTTCAACACCATTCTTCTCCAGACACTACTGCACTACCGTGCTACCCCCCACGCGACCACTGGGGTCTCTCCGGCCTCCCTCATGCTGGGGCGGGAGCTACAGTTGCCGCTGGACAGTGTTGGGAACGTTACTTTAAAAAAGTAATTACTTATAGTTACTCACTACTTGTTCCAAAAAGTAACTGAGTTAGGAACTGAATTACTCTATAATGAAAGTAACTAGTTACCAGGGAAAGTAACTATTTGCGTTACTGTAAAAAAAAGAAAGTTGCTATATGTCAAAGAATTTTGATTTTTCTTAGCAGTTTTCACTTGGCCTTAATGTGTTAAATGATTGAACTGCCCATTCAAGACACTGATATGCTTCCAACTAAGGCCCCGTCCACACCAAAACTGAGAATTCCGACACTGAAAACGATGCTTTTCGAAAACGATCGCTGAGGTGGATTAATGTGAAAACGCTGGGTTTGCGTTGTAGTGTGGAAAAGGGTAGACGGAGGCTTTCAGAAACGATGACGTTCAGTTGCCATGACACTGCCACAAGCTTGCGCTCCGAGACCGAGACGCTGATCAAAAAAATGGCAAAGAAATGAAAATGATGATCTCTCTGTACAATGTACTAATTTATCTCTAGATAAATCTACTGTACTAATGTTCTTCAGTGATGGTAAAAAACCCAGGGGTTCTTCCATTTTGGAAGGAACCCTGAACAATACAAAAGAGGCCAACAGGAGATTCAAAATGTGGTTCATTTTGGAGTATGAATTGAATTGTTCAAACCGTACTTGGAGCGGCGTTTCTGGACAAGACTGGGTCGAAAATGATTAACCAGCTGAACTAAATATCAGCTGATCGCGTGCCTGTAATCTAAACAGAGAGGCGTGGCAGAGTTATGTAACCATGACATGCAACCAATAACTGTTTATCAAAATAATAATGTTGTAAATGTCTATGAAACCTTCTATTTATTCCAATCTGCTAGATGGGTTCAGTGCCGGGGCCCTGGGCTGCGGTACATTCCCGCCAACGCCCCCGCGGACACGGTCCGGCTGCGTCTGGAGAACACCCTGGTCTCCAGAGTGCCCCGCGCAGCCTTCTACAACCTCTCACAGCTGCGCTTCCTGTGGCTGACCTATAACTGCATTACGTCCGTCCACCCAAGCAGCTTCCTTAATCTGAGGTCCCTCCATGAGCTGCGCCTGGACGGGAACCTGCTTTCGGTCTTCCCTTGGGAGGGCCTGAGGGACGCGCCCCTCCTTCGCACCCTGGGCCTACACAACAACCATCTGTCCAGCCTGCCTGCCCAGGCTGCGCTCTTCCTGCCCAACGTCACCTACCTGGACCTCTCCAGCAACAGGTCTGTAGGCAACAAGAACACATTCATCAATGTATGACTGTGGGCTCATAGGACAAATCAAACTATCATTAGAGAGGCAATGTACTTCTGATTTGTTATATTATCAGGTTTTAACGTGGATAATCTCTGCTCCACTTTCCTCCTCATGTTTTTCCTGTTTTTATTTCTTTTTAGATTAACTATGTTGCCCGCTGAGCTGCTTAACCTGTGGTTCCCACGAACGGGTGACGAGGGTGGGCTTGGTGAAGAGGGTGGGCTTGTGAAAATAAAGATTTTAGGTATGATTTTTGTTTTTAAATATCCATAGTGTAGAGCATACCATGATCATTTAGGTTGCTAACCTTACATTTTCCTGCTCCCCAGGTCTCCATGACAACCCTTGGTTGTGTAACTGTGAGATCTCCATGGTCAGGTCCTTCTCCATGTCTCTGGGAAGCCTTGTGGTTCTGATTGACCAGATGTTGACTTGCAGCAGGTCTATTGACGGGCCCACTGTGGAGGTACCAGGGAAGGAGACATCCCGCTGTATACGGCTCTCAGTCAAGCCAGCAGCAACAACAGTCATTTCCTCTCTAGGCAGTAATGTAATCCTTCGCTGTGATGCCACTGGCTTCCCGACACCAACTCTGACGTGGATCAAAACATCAGCCTACTCTGGTAAGAAATCAATATTATCTATGCAGAGATAATGTAACAAGTCAACCAACAAAGCATGTGACTCATGTGTTTACTGCAGGATGCTGTCCACCAGACCCCCCTGAACATGTTGAACCGTTACCAAAGGATCTAAAGAGTTGTAAGTATGTTATAATTTTAAGGTGTGTGTGTGGCGGTCTATTATATATGAGCAGGTCAGTCAATTATTTGACTTGTTTTTCCAAGGCAACTTAAAGTGATTTGTTTGGATCCGTTTTGAGCAGCCTGAAGAAGCCTGTATGCTTCTTGCTCTAGGATACCTACAGGTAGCCACACCTTTCACAATTTGTCTCAATGTATCTTGTAGTACATTTCACTAACCAGAAAGTTAACAGGCCAGCTGAGTTGGGAGATTTATATTCAGAATGATAAACATTTCACTCAGGTGACAAAGTTGACTTGACTTTTACGGTGAGACTGTTCTGGGAGATCAAAATTGAGCGTAGAACTGCAAATAAAAGTTGAAGACCACTCCTGCACAGAGCCAGTTGCATCGCAGCCTGTTTGTTGTCAGTTACATTTTTAAGGTCCTCTTCAATCGTTTGTGTTTTTTGTTGCTTTTGTTTCGCTGCGTTCCAAGAGGTTCCCGTCAAGAGATCCCGATGTTGACCTGAATGTTTTCACAGTTCTGCAGGTGTCGCCTGGAGTGGGATTACGTTGGTCCATCATTAGCCTGAGCGGGCTGTCACTCAGGGATGCTGGAGAATACCGCTGCCAAGCACGCAACACGGCGGGAATAGCTGAAGCAAACATCAATCTTAAGGTGGTCGGTGTGATAGGAGGCGCACATCCTTCTACAAATAAGTCGGTTAAAACTCGGCTGAAAACATCTTTTGAATTGTATCGTCCAGATACAATTTAACTTTAAAGAAAGGTCATTAGCACACTTGATTACCAAGGGCAGCCCCGTCACAAACAAGGAGAAAAATAGAGCGGTCGAAAAAACTCCACTACTTAAGACCTCAGGAAATGACGTCCAATTGGCCGATATTAAACAAAAACACTTCAAACTAAAGTTGAACTAACCTCAAGTATTTTTCATATTTATGGAATATGCATTATAGCTTGTGGATATATAATATTATTTTAGAAGTAAAAGAGCATTTTTAAGTATATTGTTTCATGACATAATAATAATAATAATAATAATATAGAAGTATATTCTATATGATATTATAGATATCAACTAATATTTAAATATGTTTAATCAGCTCTTGGTGATTCAGCCAGTTAGCGTGCCTCTTGACTGCATACAAATTATGTTAAATGTAATTTATTGTCAGTCCTGAATACACAATAAAACGGAAATATTGCTTTACAATGCTGAAAAACCGGAAAGAACCTTTAATCTGGGATGTTTTGTGCTAGCACACATCAAGACCTTTGTCCCATCTCCTACCCTTCCTAAATCAATCATCAATCAATCAATAATGAACTCATTCATTCATTCAAATGTAAATGAATAAACACATAACTACTTATTGTTAAAACATGAAATACATACTTTAATAAATACTTGATGCAATGTGGAAGACCCTATAAAGCATCTCAAGGACTTTTCAGAGACAGGGCACTAGCCTGGGAATCTGAAGCTTATGTGTCTGTCCCCCCCAGAGGGTCTGTCCCCCCCCCCCCCCAGAAGGGTCTTGTCCCCCCCCCCCCCAGAGGGTCTGTCCCCCCCCCCAGAGGGTCTGTGTCCCCCCCAGAGGGTCTGTCCCCCCCCCAGAAGGGTCTGTCCCCCCAGAGGCGCCCCCCCAGAGGGTCTGTCCCCCCCCCAGAGGGTCTGTCCCCCCCCAGAGGGTCTGTCGTCCCCCCCCCAGAGGGTCTGTCCCCCCCCCAGAGGTCCCCAGAGGGTCTGTCCCCCCCCCCAGAGGGTCTGTCCCCCCAGAGGGTCTGTCCCCACCCCAAGGGTCTGTCCCCCCCCAGAAGGGTCTGTCCCCCTCCCCCCCAGAGGGTCTGTCCTCCTCCTAGAGGGTCTGTCCCCCCCCCAGAGGGTCTGTCCCCCCCCCCACAGAGGTCTGTCCCTCCCAGAGGGTCTGTCCCCCCCCCAGAGGGTCTGTCCCCCTCCAGAGGGTCTGTCCCCCCCTCAGAGGGTCTGTCCCCCCAGAGGGTCTGTCCCCCCCCAGAAGGGTCTGTCCCCCCCAAAGGGGTCTGTCCCCTTCAGAGGGTCTGTCCCCCCCAGAGGGTCTGTCCTCCCCCCCCAGAGGGTCTGTCCTCCCCCCCCGCAGAGGGTCTGTCCCCCCCAGAAGGTCTGTCCCCCCCCAGAGGGTCTTGTCCTACGTCTCCCCCCAGAGGGTCCCCCCCCCCAGAGGGTCTGTCCCCCCCCAGAGGGTCTGTCCCCCCCTCAGAAGGGTCTGTCCCCCCAAGAGGTCTGTCCCCCCCAGAGGGTCTGTCCCCCCCCCAGAGAGGGTCTGTCCCCCCCAGAGGGTCTGTCCCCCCCCAGAGGGTCTGTCCCCCCCAGAGGGTCTGTCCCCCCCAGAGGGTCTGTCCCCCTTCAGAGGGTCTGTCCCCCCCAGAGGGTCTGTCCCCCCCCCAGAGGGTCTGTCCCTCCCAGAGGGTCTGTCCCCCCCCAGAGGGTCTGTCCCCCCCAGAGGGTCTGTCCCCCCCAGAGGGTCTGTCCCCCCCCAGAGGGTCTGTCCCCCCCAGAGGGTCTGTCCCCCCCAGAGGGTCTGTCCCCTTCAGAGGGTCTGTCCCCCCCAGAGGGTCTGTCCCCCCCCAGAGGGTCTGTCCCCCCCAGAGGGTCTGTCCTCCTTAGAGGGTCTGTCCCCCCCAGAGGGTCTGTCCCCCCCCAGAGGGTCTGTCCCCCCAGAGGGTCCTGTCCCCCCCCAGAGGGTCTGTCCCCTTCAGAGGGTCTGTCCCCCCCAGAGGGTCTGTCCCCCCCAGAGGGTCTGTCCCCCCCCCAGAGGGTCTGTCCTCCTTAGAGGGTCTGTCCCCCTTAGAGGGTCTGTCCCCCCTGGAGGGTCTGTCCCCCCCTCAGAGTGTCTGTCCCCCCCCAGAGGGTCTGTCCCCCCCCAGAGGGTCTGTCCTCCTTAGAGGGTCTGTCCCCCCCCAGAGGGTCTGCCCCCCCCTCACAGAGGGTCTGTCCCCCCCTCAGAGTGTCTGTCCCCCCCCAGAGGGTCTGTCCCCCCCAGAGGGTCTGTCCCCCCCTCAGAGGATCTGTCCCCCCCTCAGAGGGTCTGTCCCCCTCAGAGGGTCTGTCCCCCCCCTCAGAGGGTCTGTCTCCCCCCTCAGAGGGTCTGTCCCCCTCAGAGGGTCTGTCCCCCCTCAGAGGGTCTGTCTCCCCCCCTCAGAGGGTCTGTCCCCCCCAGAGGGTCTGTCCCCCTCAAGAGGGTCTGTCCCCCCAGAGGGTCTGTCTCCCCCCTCAGAGGGTCTGTCCCCCCTCAGAGGGTCTGTCCCCCTCAGAGGGTCTGTCCCCCCTCAGAGGGTCTGTCCCCCCCAGAGGGTCTGTCCCCCTCAGACGGTCTGTCCCCCCCAGAGGGTCTGTCTCCCCCCTCAGAGGGGTCTGTCTCCCCCCCAGAGGGTCTGTCCCCCCCAGAAGGTCTGTCCCCCCCTCAGAGGGTCTGTCCCCCTTAGAGGGTCTGTCCCCCTTAGAGGGTCTGTCCCCCCCTCAGAGGGTCTGTCCCCCCCCTAGAGGGTCTGTCCCCCCCAGAGGGTCTGTCCCCCCCTCAGAGGGTCTGTCTCCCCCCCAGAGGGTCTGTCCCCCTCAAGAGGGTCTGTCTCCCCCCCTCAGAGGGTCTGTCCCCCCCCAGAGGGTCTGTCCCCCCCAGAGGGGTCTGTCCCCCTCCAGAGGGCTCTGCTGTCCCCCCAGAGGGTCTGTCCCCCCCAGAAGGGTCTGTCCCCTTCAGAGGGTCTGTCCCCCTTAGAGGGTCTGTCCCCCTCAGAGGGTCTTGTCCCCCCAGAGGGTTCTGTCCCCCTTAGAGGGTCTGTCCCCCCTCAGAGGGTCCTGTCCCCCCCCAGAGGGTCTGTCCCCCCCAGAGGGTCTATCCCCCCCCCTCAGAGGGTCTGTCCCCCCCCAGAGGGTCTGTCCCCCTCAGAGGGTCTGTCTCCCCCCTCAGAGGGTCTGTCCCCCCCAGAGGGTCTGTCCCCCCCAGAGGGTCTGTCCCCCCCCTCAGAGGGTCTGTCCCCCCCAGAGGGTCTGTCCCCCCTTCAGAGGGTCTGTCCCCCCTCAGAGGGTCTGTCCCCCTTAGAGGGTCTGTCCCCCTCAGAGGGTCTGTCCCCCCCAGAGGGTCTGTCCCCCTTAGAGGGTCTGTCCCCCCCTCAGAGGGTCTGTCTCCCCCCTCAGAGGGTCTGTCTCCCCCTCAGAGGGTCTGTCCCCCTCAGAGGGTCTGTCCCCCTCAGAGGGTCTGTCCCCCCCAGAGGGTCTGTCCCCCTCAGAGGGTCTGTCCCCCCTCAGAGGGTCTGTCCCCCCCAGAGGGTCTGTCCCCCCTCAGAAGGGTCTGTCTCCCCCCTCAGAGGGTCTGTCCCCCCTCAGAAGGGTCTGTCCCCCTCAGAGGGTCTGTCCCCCTTAAGAGGGTCTGTCCCCCCTCAGAGGGTCTGTCCCCCCCAGAGGGTCTGTCCCCCCCTCAGAGGGTCTGTCCCCCCCCAGAGGGTCTGTCCCCCCTCAGAGGGTCTGTCCCCCCCCTCAGAGGGTCTGTCCCCCCCAGAGGGTCTGTCCCCCCCAGAGGGTCTGTCCCCCCCTTCAGAGGGTCTGTCCCCCCCCAGAGGGTCTGTCCCCCCCCAGAGGATCTGTCCACCTCAGAGGGTCTGTCTCCCCCTCAGAGGGTCTGTCCCCCTCAGAGGGTCTGTCCCCCCCCCTCAGAGAGGGTCTGTCCCCCTTAGAGGGTCTGTCCCCCCCTCAGAGGGGTCTGTCCCCCAGAGAGGTCTGTCCCCCCTCAAGAGGGTCTGTCCCCCCTCAGAGGGTCCTGTCCCCCCCTCAGAGGGTCTGTCCCCCTCAGAAGGGTCTGTCCCCCCCAGAGGGTCTGTCCCCCTTAGAGGGTCTGTCCCCCTCAGAGGGTCTGTCCCCCCCAGAGGGTCTGTCCCCCCCCTCAGAGGGCCTGTCCCCCCCAGAGGGTCTGTCCCCCCCAGAGGGTCTGTCCCCCTTAACCTCGTAGGGGGGTCCATTCTTTCTTTATGTATTACATATTATACTGTATATATTTTCTGTAAAAGTAGGTCAAAGAACTTCACTCAAAGCGTTTGTTGATAAGAAAGACATAACTGCCGTCCTTCTGACAGATTTAGTAAGAGTTGAATGTGTGGTCTGTACCACTGAATTTGGGGCCGGCTGTATTTGCGTTTCTACCATATCTAAAACCTAAGCTGTTAAGACATGGTCGGGCCTGAAAACATAAATGGTCTCTGCCCTTTCCACCTTTTTGGTTTGGTTTCAATCAGTAAATATAACTCACTGAAGCTGCTATAACAAGGTGGCCTCACTGCTGGACAACAGGAACAAAAGCAAATATAGGATACGACAAAACAAATTAACCAGAGGATGAAGACTATTTGATGTTTTTGTAACATACCATTTGGATGTGAAAATACTTTTGATAATCTAAAGCCAATTTTAACAGAATTCCCTCCCTCGGCATTTGCTGTCCCAAACTTGCCTTATACCTTGCAGTTTGATGCTAATTACAATTTGGGTGGTTCCAGAAACTGTAATCTGGGTGTCCGTTAAGGAGTTGGACCAGTAAACGGATGGATGGACGGTTCGAATCCCTACCGGTACACAAAAGATGTGGATGGAGGGCGTAGTTGTGCAGCACTCTCCTACGTCCTCATCCATGGATGAGGTGCCCTCGAGCAAGGCACCTGAAACCCCCACCTGCTCCCCGGGAGCTGCCCTGCGGCTGCCAATTGCTCCGGGTGTGCCTGTGTGCCTAGGTGCCCCAGCTCCAGGATTGGTCAAAAGCAGGGAAAGTATCGCCCCAAAAAAGGGACAATAATGGATTTACTTTACTTAATAATAACAAAAAAAAAAAAATAGAAACTGAAATAATACTGCTGAGAAAAATATAATGGCCGTTGAGTGCTTGTTTCTAACTGGGAAAAGCTGTAGATCATTGCTGGAGTTCACAGAGTCTCACAAGCCCAAAAGAGGAAATTTGTCAACAGTGGTTGCCTGCTCAATAGTATGGCAGTTTGGCTCCAGTCTTCTGCTCTACTGATAATTTGTGGTTCGACATAACGAATGGTTTAGTGCAAGAAAACATGTTATTGGCCATGAGAAACACTGCCAAACCTGTGCTCGGTGTGTGAATCTATAACCACTCCGGACTGCAGCTGTGTGGTCTCATATTTCAAGTGATGGGCCAAGAGACCTTGTTTGGATGGACTTCCTGTATGTGGAGCCTGATTCTAAGAACCAATGTATTTCTCGTGCAAATCACCACGAAGAGACAGAGAAACCTTCTGACCTCTGGACAGCATCTGGCGTTGACTGGAATGAGATCCAGTTGATCTCATTCTCGGGCTACATCTAGAACTCTTCCATTTGGTTGGGATTCGTGAGTAGGAAACATATCTTCTTTTCTTGTCGTCAATTGAAACAAGCTCCAAGAAAGCACACCTAAAAGAGAAAGGGCTGACTTGTTACCGATTGAAGTCCTGGGTTATTTTGTTTTTGGTGTTTGTTCACTTCATTTTGTACGAGTGGTTGATTTAATTTATGTTAAGTGAGGAACTTACTTATTTACTTACTCACTTGCTTACTCATTTCATCATAATAAATGTCAACCTTAGAATTCAATGATCAGCAAGTATTGTCTCTCTATATTTGATGTGCTTTTCTGCATCCAACCCTTGATACATTCGAGGAAAAATGGATGATAGATTGTAGTGCACAGAAGTTCATGCTCTTTGAAAACAGGGTATCTACATTTTAAGCTACCAGACTTTTGATTTTTTTTGTAGGTCTCATCAAGTCGCCTCCCATGCAGACATTGTTAAGTTCCTTCTTTGTTTATCAAGGAATTTGGTGGGAGGGCCACATATCTATAATTTATCATTTCCTCTTGATTACTTATTAAATGTATCTTTATGAATAGCCCTGTTATAGAGCTATATTCTTTTTATGTGTCCCACTTCATAAGTTACCAATTTTTGCACTGTTCTTGACACAACAATTATTAAATGAGCCGGAATCTTTTATCTTCAGATGAAGTTTCTAGGTGACCTTATCTCTTTAAAAATCAAGGCCGACAATAAAGATAAAAAAGGGCAATCGCCCAAAACAGCCTTGTGCAGTTGGCATATTTGATCTTTTGTGTCCCTGAGTGTGTGTGTGTGTGTGTGTGTGTGTGTGTGTGTGTGTGTGTGTGTGTGTGTGTGTGTGTGTGTGTGTGTGTGTGTGTGTGTGTGTGTGTGTGTGTGTGTGTGTGTGTGTGTGTGTGTGTGTGTGTGTGTGTGTGTGTGTGTGTTTGAGATAGAGAGAGATGCATATTGCATGTTAATTGTTTTGGTGTGTGTGTGTGTGTGTGTGTGTGTGTGTGTGTGTGTGTGTGTGTGTGTGTGTGTGTGTGTGTGTGTGTGTGTGTGTGTGTGTGTGTGTGTGTGTGTGTGTGTGTGTGTGTGTGTGTGTGTATGTGTGTGTGTGTCTTTGAGGGGCTGTACTCTGGAGACATGAGATATCATTGAACTTTGCACACCTGGTAGAAGAACTTTAAGTCCCTCTATTCTACAGTTTCCACCCAGACTGAATGATGGAGCGCATGGACCAGGATGAGCCGGTAAAGCACCACTGTATTCGTGGTAAGCATGTAGCCTTCATCTGCCTAGCTGTCGTGGCTTCTGCCGTGGCTGTGGGTCTCGGGGTGGGTCTCAGCCGCCCCTCGTGCTCTGTGGTCAACCCCAGCACAGAGCCTCCAGAGCCCACCGCTGGGCCTGTACCACCACCCCTCCAAAGGGGACCGTGCACGCCCTCCAATGACTCCAGCGGGGGCTGGGGGGATTTCCGTCTCCCTGATTACGTGAAGCCCGTTCACTACGACCTCCATCTGCTGCCCGACCTGATCACGGACGTCTACCAGGGCAGCGTGGCGATCCATCTGGAGGTCAGCCGGCCCACCCGCCACCTGTGGCTCCACATCCGGGAGACGTTTGTCTCAGCAGTCCCAAGGCTGCAGCTGGTGACCCAGGGAGGTCAGAAGGAAGTGGGGGTGAAGGCGTGCTTTGAATACAAGCCCCAGGAGTATGTGGTGGTGGAGGCCACAGAGGAGCTGCCTGCCACTGGTCCGGGGGAGATGTACATCCTGAGCCTGGAGTTCCGTGGATGGCTCAATGGGTCGGTGGTTGGCTTCTACAGGGTCATCTATACAGAAGACGGTATTGTCAAGTAAGTTCATTGATATACATTTGACAACTCAACACAATAGGCTGAAAGTCATCAAAGTAGTATCAGATATGATTTTGAGAATGCTACCAAAATATATAAATATGGTTATCTTACCTACCTGGTAATGAAGCAGGTACACCACACGTGGGGAACTGAAATCAATTCTACTAAAGTGCTAATCATATGTTGAGTGTGAATCTTGTGACTATCCAGAATGGCATGATCCCTATTTTATTGCCTTACCAGTAAGCCTTTTTATTTTTTATTTTGTGTATTAGAAAGATTGCAGCGACTGATCACGAGCCTACAGATGCCCGCAAGTCGTTCCCTTGCTTCGATGAACCCAACAAAAAGTCTACATATCAAATCTCCATTACACACGACCATACTTATAACGCTCTCTCCAACATGCCACAAAAGGTACAACTGTGAGGTTAAACCTTTAATAAGAGATCCTTTATCCTCAAAGTCTGCTATTTATTCACCCTAACCAGTATGTTTCAGTGACCGGTGGGCACTTAATGTCAATATTGAAAGAAAATCCAAAACAGAACAAATGGAATCAGGTGATCACCGTTGTGTGCTTTATTGGCCAGGATGTTTGATTTCTTGACACCAACATTTTATACATTTCTTGTTTCTGTTTCATTTAACAGCCTATAGTCCTAGACGGCCAACAGACCAGGTAATGCAGGAGAAGACAATCTACTCCTGCATTACACGGTTGTTTAGAGAAAAAAACGATGTTTCAATAAAAAACTTCTATCTGGTACCTAATAACCTCAATAGAGATATGGTTGTGTCACATTAAAAGATGGAATAAGTTATTCTGTCTTTTAATGCTACACAGATATCAGTCAGTCTTATATGAAAGGAAGACTCACAAACACCCAGTTTTACCATTTGTGGAAAAATGTCTGGTTTGCCTCTTTTTATTAAGCTCATTGGATTATGCAATTGCCAGTTACCCTTTGTCCTTGATATTACAGGGGACGAGCGAAGCACTGCCCAACAACAAAATGAAAACCACCTTTGAGAAGTCGGTACCAATGAGTACTTATCTAGTTTGTTTTGCTGTGCACCAATTTGACCATGTGGAAAGAATTTCTGCAAAAGGCGTTCCAGTAAGTTTGTTCTTTGTTTATTCATACACCCTGCAATGCCAAATGTGAAACAGATAAGATTTTTTTCAGAGAATAGATAAAAGGTTTAAACCATGTAGGGTGAAAAAATGCTTTTGAGCTTCTACAGCCAGCTCTAACAGAAGCTCCCCCAATGCATGTCGATGTTAACTAAGAAGGGCTGGGGGTGTTCTGTACCAAGTCATCTGTGGAGCAGTTGTTACAGAGGCCATGTTACAATGGCTGAATGGATGATTTCACCAAGAGGAAGCATGTGTTTGGTTATAAGGAGAGCTCCAAGCACAGAACCTTGGGGCATGCCATGTTTGACTGGGGCAAGGAGGACAGTAACCTGTTTGGGGAAACCTGGCTGAACCCAGGAGAGAGCGTTACCTGTGGTTTCTATGAGGGGTGGTCCAGGGGGTAGGAGACCCATCTAGTGATGTTGGCTGGGTCCAGGGCCCAGGACAAAAAACCGTATTGAGGCAGTTGAGCAATAACTAAAGTCTGAGGGGGGAGAGGGCACCTGGTTCTGAAAGAGCTGTAGGAACCTGGAGCAAACCTCAGAGCACCTTAAGGGGAGGCCTTAAGGGCTGGAGGAGAGCTGAGGGGGGCATTAAGGGCTGGAGACCTGACAGAGGCCTTAAGGGGCTGGAGGAGGCATGAGGGAGGCCTTAAGGGCTGGGGGAGACATCAGGGAGGCCTTAAGGGCTGGAGGAGACCTGACGGAGGCCTTAAGGGGCTGGAGGAGACATGAGGGAGGCCTTAAGGGCTGGGGAGACATCACAAAGGCCTTAAGGGCTGGGGGAGAACTAAGAGAGGCCTTAAGGGGCTGGAGGAGACATGAGGGAGGCCTTAAGGGCTGGGGGAGACATGAGGGAGGCCTTAAGGGGCTGACCTGAGGGAGGCCTTTAGGTAGTAACTGGATCATGTCCCCATGGCTGATGGTCTGGGAGTCTTTCAAACTCCTGGAGGTGATGATGCCAAGTTTATTTTGAAATGAGTTTTGTCCTTTTGTAATTAGTGACAATAATCGCGCTTGCAGATTATTAGTGACAATAACGCATTAACACACACACACACACACACACACACACACACACACACACACACACACGCACACACGCACACGCACACACGCACACGCACACATTTCTGCCCTTTTTAATTTTTTTTCCACAGCTAAGGATTTATGCCCAGCCGAGCCAGATCAGAACAGCAGACTACGCAGCCAACGTCACCAAAACAATCTTTGACTATTTTGAGGAATATTTCAACATGACGTACTCCATAGCAAAACTAGGTAATTTAAAACAATTTATTTAACATACCAGCTATCGGCATAAGTATGCACTCCTCCCTCATGTGTAGATAATGTTTTTTTATTAAAAATTAAATAATAAATGTGAAAATAATATATTGAATAAAGAATGAGTACAATTAATGGATGCCATATTAAAAAAACAATTAATGCATTTCATTGTATGCATTGTATTCCTTGTCTAACTTTAGACCATAACACAAATAGATCCTAATGGTTAAAGAAATCTAGAAATGTATTAATGTATTAAACCTACGTAGAGTACTCATGGTGATAATGTCAGGACCGTCACTGCTCAATGTTTGTCATGGTCATAGTTAAAGCCATTAACACCTCCACACCTCACCACTTCCTTCTTTTGTCTACACTTTGTCATCATTATTCAGATAAGATCGCCATCCCTGACTTTGGGACGGGTGCCATGGAGAACTGGGGCTTGATCACTTACCGAGAGAACAACCTGCTGTACGACGAGGAGGAGTCGTCCTCCTACAACAAGCAGAGGGTGGCGAGCGTCATCGCCCACGAGCTGGTCCACCAGGTGACATAAAGCATTGGACACTGACAGGCAACCTCTAGGGGAATTATTAGATCAAATATTAAGGGTAATGAGGAGTGTGTTCGGGTGTAAGATGACGTTTGAGATGCGTTGGTTTCATGGATTCATTTCTAAGAACATCCCCACATACCACCACTTACCACCTTTGCTCTGTTCACTGGCACTGTTTTTTAAAGTTTTACTTAATATTCTGCCTGTCTGCACTTAATTTCCAAATAGATCCCGCTTGGTTTAGCTTGTAATCGTGGATGTCTACAAAACAGGCTGATATTGAAACAAAAATATTACAGGAAGGGAAAACTAAACAAATTAATATTAAATATAACCGCAAGCTGTGATTAACGGGGTCCGAGCAAAATTAAAAGTCAAGAACAAACTAATGGAAGAACATATAATTGTCATGTTTAAGGAAAGATGTTCCACTTTTAAACCTGAACTGCAGCCTCATTCACACGGCCAAACGTCTATTGATGAGCACACAACATCCAGGAACCTCCAAGCACACATTCCTCCAGTGAATTAAGGGCTTTCTTAAAAGCATATACCTGAATAATCTTTGAAATGCTGGGGAAATTAAACATTTGTACTCAAGAACACGGACGGAAGAAATGTAAATATGACAGAGTTAATTATGAAGGAAGTTTTGGCAGTCCGATTCCTTGAAACTAATGAGCCGCAATGTTGATTGGCTGATGAATTTCAGGTGCTGTTCAATGTTGTGTTTCTTAAATGAGTGGCAATGACAGAATGTCATGTTCAGCTTGTTCATAATGCTCTATTCAGGATTCAAACTCTCAACCTAAGGATCACCAGTACAAGGCGTTATCCAATTAAACCACTAACATTCCTTAACTGCATGAAGCCTCATTCAAAAGGTGAAAATGTCGATTGACAAGCACACAACATCAAGAAAACTCCAAGCTATTTCACGCGAGAATTAAGGGCTTTCTTAAAAGAGTCCAGATCTGAAAATTTGCACTGTTCATGGTATCCACTTAATGATAGCCGTATGGTAGTTATACAATAACAAAATGGTCATATAGGCAAAATGGGTTGAGACTGTGGAAGTTTGGCTTTTCTATGAAATTGTGGGAAAAGTAAACATTTTTAGAGCAGAAGACCAGGGTTTTATAGATGCATCTGATACTGGGGACTAAGATTCTGAAAGAATTTGAGTCCAGGTCAATCTAGTAAGGAGAAATAAGGCTAGTTCATAATTGTTTTAAATGGCGCCACCTTTTGGTGCAGAAACACAATGTGGGTTTATGGGTAGTGGGGGGGAGGGTATTGGTATCCACCTAAATGATAGCCGTATGTTTTTACAAAACCATAACAAAATGGTCATATAAGAGAAATGGGCTATCTGCTCCAACTTTATTGGCCAATATTTCTCAAATGGAACTAAATAAAACAAATTCTGTTCCATGATTTTTGTGAGGCTTGGTCTAAAGATTTTATGTGGCGATTGTGACTCTTTTTGGGTTTTATAAATGCATCTGATTCTAAAGATTTATATTCTGAAATAATTTTGAGTCCAGGTCAATCTTGTGAGGAGAAATAAGCCTAATTCATGATTTTTACAATAGCGCCAGCTTTGGGTGTAGTCCCACAAAAGTATGACGTTTACAGAATTTGAGGGGAAAAAAAAACGTTACAGAAACAAAAGGGGGCCAAGCAGCTTCGCTGCTCGGACCCCTAATAATAATAATGTAATTCCTCTGCCTACCACTAAATGGTGCCGTTTGAGAACCACTGTTCTAGGGGAAAGGGCCATAACAAGCACCAATGTTTAACCAGAGGCTGGATTAACGCTGACCTTTAAGTTGGGTACTTGTCCCTAACAACCTCCTGCTACTGGTTTAAGAGGCCTTGGGCCTCGTAAACCTGAGGAATTAAATAATACCTTATGTGTCGTGGAATATTGTTAGCAGTGTTTATTGATACAATTAATTAAGATATTTTCACAAATTATTGACTGAATTACCTCACTAATTTAGATTAGATCAAAGAACTTGATTTTAATTACATTGAGCGAAAAAAGCAAACATTGATAGCACCTTCTTTGTTTCCATTCTTTATCAAATCAATAAGGAAATAAATCTGCACATGACACACAAGGTGAACGTCGTTATGACTTCGGAAAAAGAGCTCAAGGCTGATACTGTAGAGGGTACTGTAAAGATTGGTTTCTATGATAGTACACATTGCACCATACATATCTTTCTTACTATCTATCTACATCTATATCTGTCTAACCCTAACCCTATATCTGTCTGTCTGTCATGCTTTATGTGGGTTCCATAGTGGTTTGGAAACATCGTGACCATGGATTGGTGGGATGACCTGTGGCTGAACGAAGGCTTTGCTAGTTTCTTTGAGTACATCGGCGTAGAGAAGGCTGAACCTACCTGGGGAATGGTGAGCTTTCCCGCCCTGGTTATTGTTGCATTATTATGTAAACTCATCTGCTAAGGTCATTGGAAATATAATAGCCTGAGAATATGGTGTGTTATGATTTGATGTATTCATATGTATTACACATGAAAGATATAGTTTTTCAACACCATCAAATGTTGTTTCCATTTCCAACAGCGCGATATCATGCTCATCAGTGACGTGCTGCCGGTCATGGTAGACGACGCCCTATTGTCCTCTCACCCGATTATTGTGGACGTATCCACTCCTGCAGAGATCACCTCCGTGTTCGATGGCATATCATACAGCAAGGTGAAACATGAATGCCCTTAACCTCATTGGAATTGAACTCACTTAATCACACATTTAGTGTAATTCAAACTTCAATTTAGGAGAATTATTTTCAAATTGAAATGGTCATCTGGTCTTATAAATTTGTGTCATAAATATTAAATGTCTTCATTTAATATCTGATACTTGAATGTCTTTCCGACTATCTGTCTGCTACATTTACATTTAGGGCATTTAGCAGACGCTTTTATACAAAGCGACTTACAATAAGTACATTTGTCATAAGAAGTAAAACAATATATCGCTGTCAGTACAGTAAAGATGTTCATAGAACCAAGTGCAAGTACTAACAATCGCTTGGCTAACCCATTCCCCGTGTACAGCAATGCTAGCAGCTACTGCAGATGTTACACAATTAAGTACTATGAATAAGTGCCATGTAGATTAAGTGCATACAATAAGGGCGTAAATTAAGTGCCAGGACGTACAACATACAATGGTGGCCTGAAGGGGCTGGGTAGCTATGCAGAGTCGAGGTGGACTCTGATCAGGTGAGTTTTGAGTCTTTTGCGGAAGCTGGTGAGCGACTCTACGATCTTGACATCTGCAGGGAGCCCGTTCCACCACGGAGGTTCCAAAACAGAGAAAAGTTGTGACTTTGTTGATCGACCTTTGCTTGCTCTTAGCAGTCGCGGTACCAGACGTCCAGCTGAGGTAGTTGAGCGGAGGGATCGAGCTGGGGTGTGTGGCTTTACCAATGCTTGGAGGTAGGCAAGAGCAGTTCCATCGACTGCCTTGTATGCCAGTACCATCATCTTGAATCTGATGCGGGCTACTACAGGGAGCCAGTGGACGTCCCAGAAGAGGGTGGTCACATGGGAGAACTTCAGTAGGTTGTGCATGAGGCGCGCTGCCCAATTCTGGATGCGCGGCAAAGGTTTAATCGCAGAGGCAGGGAGTCCAGCCAGGAGCAAGTTGCAGTAGTCGAGGCAGGAAAAGACCAGTGATTGGACTTGAAGCTGAGCTGCTTCCCTTGTGGGGAAAGGCCGGATCCTGTGGATGTTGTAAAGTGCAAATCTGCAGGATCAGGTGACGATGATGTTTGCGGTGCAGCATAACTGATTGTCCAGTACCACACCGAGGTTTCTGGCATTGAATCCATGTGTGGGCAATCTTTCCGTGGCATTAGGAGGAGCTCAGTCTTGTTGAGGTTAGGCCTCAGGTGATGGGCAGTTGTCCAAGTGCTGACGTCTGCCAGACAATCAGATATGAGTGTTGGTATATGGGCTTTGTCAGATGAGGGGAAATAAAGAAAAAGCTGGGTGTCTTCAGCATAGCAGTGATAGGAAAAGCTGTGTAATGTAATTACAGAGCCCAGGGATCTGGTATAGAGGGAGAACAGAAGGGGCCCCAGTACAAAGCCTTGAGGGACAGCAGTTTCAAGGAGCCATTCCATGTTACCTGATAAGTGCGATTCTTCAGGTAGGATGTGAACCAGGAAGGGGCAGATTCGGCAATGCCAAGTTCAGCGAGAGTGGCAAGGAGGATCTGGTGGTTCATCGTGTCAAATGCTGCGGACAGGTCGAGGAGAATGAGAACCGATGAGAGGGTAGAGGCTCTGGCAGCACGGAGGGACTCAGTCACTGCGAGGAGAGCCGTCTCAGTGGAGGGTGCCTTCTTGAAGCCTGACTGGTGAGGGTCAAGCAGGTTGTTAGATGAGTGATAGGAGGACAGTTGGTTAGTGATGGCTCGTTCCAGTGTTTTAGAGAGGAATGAAAGAAGAGATACCGGTCTGTAGTTCTGGATGTCGGTGGTATCAAGGGTCGGTTTTTTGTGGAGAGGCTTTATTCTGGCAGGCTTGAAAGACGCTGGAAAAATTCCTGAAGTGAGGGAGGAGTTAAAAAATGAGGTGAGAAATGAATGCGGAATGTCACTTGAGACAGCCTGGAGGAGAGAGGAGGGGATAGTGTCAAGGGAGCAGGTGGTGGCGTGGTTAGATGTTAATATTCCGTTGACCTTGTCGGAGTTGAGTCTGCTACTTAAAAAACGTAAAAAGAAAGCACCTCAATGATTCTGAAACATTTAAAACTGGTGGCGATGGAATATCAACCATAAATTAAATTGTAATGGAGCTAGATGTTGTGAAGACAACAGGGATATTGATGGTTGTTCTTGATGTTCGGGGGAGTCTGTTCTGAGGATGTGATGTTGAGTTGTTCTTGGTGTCAGGGGGCGTCTATCCTGCGGATGCTGGAGGACTGGATGGGAAAAGACAACTTCAGAGATGGCTGTCGGGTACGTGAAATACATACACTTGATAAGTAGCTGTTGCCCCCAAAGTGCCCCCAAATCGAATTGAAGTTGTTTAGTATATTAGCTATTCTATAACAATATCTACATTACCATAACTCTCAGATATTTTCAACTTATTCCAATACTAGTTGCTATTTTCTTTTGCTGTGTACTTCTATCACATAAAAAGGAAGTTATTGTGTTAGTTGTGTTCATTTTATTTTTCTCCCAATAGAAATACTTGAAGGATAACCAGTTTAAGAATGCCAAGACTGAGGACTTCTGGGCATCGCTTGCTAGTGTATGGTTGTATTTGGTTATCTTTTCGATTACACGTTAGCGTGATTCATTATAATATACCGAGAGAAGATATCTCTGGACTGGGCCACTGTTTTAGAGAACATACTCAAACTGGTATTGGTTGGAATCCTCCCACAGGTGAATGGGCTGCCCGTAGCAGAGGTGATGGACACATGGACCAAGCAGATGGGCTATCCCGTATTAGACCTTTTAATTTCAGGCCCCGTCGCCACTTTGACTCAGAAGCGCTTTCTCCTGGATCCCAAAGCCGACCCGAACCGGCCTCCGTCCTATCTTGGGTCTGATATACTGAACGGATTCAGAAACCTCTTCCTTCTGAACTTCATAATTGTCACAGATGTTTCCATTCAAACCGTAGTAACGCTAGCATTATCTTATTTATGAAGACAAAAAAGACTGCTCTAATGGTTTCCTCAACAGAGACTTTCTAACCCTAACTTATTAAAGTTAGTTATTTGAAAGTTAATCGACTCATCTGGCTATGAAAATCGAACTAAAATGTTTGTAGTACCAGCTGCGGCCAGAAAATATTTTCCAGAAAGCATCTGACAGACAAACATTAATGTACTGATCCATGATCCGCAGTTGACAAGTATATCTTGTGTTTTTTGTTTGCATTGCAGCTACAAGTGGACATTTCCAGTTAAAGCAAAGGTTTTGAGTAGTGATGTCAACCTAATTTCGATGTTCAACAAAACTAGCTCAAGTACTATTGCCTTTTGAATTAGAGAAAATGTTGGAAATTATTGTAGAATCATTTAAATATGAAGCAATTGATGTGGTTGGTTTGACCTGCAGTCTGAAATGATGATTCTGATGTTTCAGGTCTTGTTATTAGCAACTCTCTCTCAGGGGAACTTGTTAAAGTGAACAACAATTACGTTGGATTCTACAGAGTCAACCATGTCAAAGACATGTGGATGGAAATAAGTCTACAATTTCAAACCAACCACTTGGTAATCCATCCTAAATCTGCATATTCCCTTTTAGTGAATCATAAGTGCACAACAGCATAATTGAATAGGGGACAACAATTTAAGGCTGGGAAGATTTAGATGTTATTATGGTTGTGTGGAATGCAAGTGGATGTGGGAAAGGTTTCTTGCCATTTATGCCAGATAATGGATGCCCTCATGTCCTAAAAGCAGATTTTAGGATTCAATGCTAATTTAATTTGCCTGACTTGAGAACTAAAAAACCTTTTATCATCTCGCTTCAACAGATGTTTGATGCAGCGGATCGTACCGGTTATGTTGATGATGTTTTTGCACTGGCCAGGTAGATAATACATTGATTCTAAACGTATTATATAAAGCATGTTCCTCCCGCTGTATGTTGTGCCCTTACTCTTCCTTCTCTCTTTATCAGGGCTGGCCTTGTAGATTATGGAACTGCTTTTGATTTGACCAAGTACTTGGTCAATGAGACAGACTATATAGTGTGGGATCGCCTGGCATCCTCCATTGCCTACGTCCGGGACATGTTGTCAGACACAACACTGTACCCTACATTTCAGGTGAAGTCACCTTATTTTTACCCCCCCCCCCCCCCCTAGTTGTCAAACCATTATTCCGCTTATAACATTGAGGAACATTATATTCAAATAAAATAAAAGATTGAATGCATTACATCTGACATTTGATCCTTTTTCTATTTTACGTATGTAACCTATTAACTTTTATACTTCAGAAATTATTTCGGGAAGTTGTTTTTCCAATATCAACCCAACTTGGTTGGAACGATAATGGAACACAGACAGAGAGGTAGGGCCTGAAAGAAAAATAACTGTTGTTAAATGAAGTCTGTTATACTACATTGCTTTCTTCAGTTCTGATTTGGTTTTCTCATTATTTTTAACTAAATTAGCAAATATATTACAATGAACCTAGTTGATTCATTTGCTTGCTTATTTAATGCATTCACTTAAATTATTCATTTTTTAAATCAAATCGAATTGTAGATTTAACTTAACTGCTATTTATTAAATTTTTACTGTAATTCATTCGGGCCAATTCTCTCAGGTTACTGCGAGAGACCGTTTTGGGCATTGCTTGCCAGATGGAGGACCCTATTGCAACAGCTCAGGCATCGGAGTTCTTTGATCATTGGATTGATGGTAGCATCAGGTATCTGCCAACAATACAGTTGTTGAGTCTTATCAGTGTCGTGCTATTCACTTAAAAGACACTGATCCTGATACAGACATTAATGTGTGGTCCAAATAGACTAATCCCATGTTCTCCCTCTTTAGTCGTGTATCGGTGAACCTGAGGCTGATTGTCTACCGCTATGGGATGAGGAACTCTGGCACAGAGGACAAATGGAACATTACGTTCCAGAGATACAAAGATTCTACATTGGCCCAAGAGAAGGACAAGCTGTTGTATGGGCTGGCATCTGTGAAGAATGTGAATCTTCTCTACAAGTAACTTAAAGCCTCCTCCTCTTATGTGCACAAATATAAATTGTACATTATTATTATTATTATTATTATTATTATTATTATTATTATTTATTTATTCACTTATTTTACTTTACTCAAGTACAGACAATGACACAGCTCAAGTATAAAAGACGGACACTCGTATGTGGATATTTAGTGATAGAACGTGAAGAATCCGACCTGATGAAGCAGTGAAACAACCAAATAGACTAGACAATTGACGAATCTCCTGAAAAAAAAAGACTAATGTGTACATTCAAGGCAAACGACATGCACACATGTACACACACCAAACCACCATGTTCACATACTATTACCAGAACTCTCAGGCTCTTTCCACACAATACGGGTGAATAAATTGGAGCCATTTTTTGGGTCATTAAAGGATTACTTTGGTATCAACATTAAATAGATGAATGTGTTTCACTGAAGGATATTCACAATAAAGAATCTACATAATTAAAATATAAATAAATTAACACATATTATCTCTCTATTTGTATCTATCTCTTGGAAACACTTTGTGTGTGATGTCTCCCAGGCTGCTAGAGGCCACTAAGGATGAGAGTGTGATGAGGAGCCAGGATCTGTTCACTGTGGTGCGCTATGTGTCCTTGAATCCATTGGGCAGCAGCATGGCCTGGGACTGGACCACCCTCAACTGGGACTACCTAGTGGCCAGGTAAGCGCAATCCACTGCCAAAGTCGAACAGAGAAGCAGGGATTTTCACTCAAATTTTTCAAATTGACTGTACCAGCAATTCTATATAATAATAATAATTATAATAATAACAACAGTATAAATTTCAATTAAAAAAATTAATTTGAATTATCTAAACTAAATGCTGCGCAACAACAATTTAGTAACATTGTATTAGAAAAGCTGAAAAAAATGAAAAGCCATTTTTTGATAATCAAATCTGTACATTTTCAACAGATACACCATTAACGACAGAAACCTGGGCCGGCTGTTGAGCCGAATCACGACTACTTACAACACAGAAGTTCAGCTCTGGAAGGTGAGAACATACACGTCGAACCTTGACACCAGTATGGGAAGGAAATGCTTAATACAGCCATATTTGTATTTTAGATGGAGCACTTTTTCAAACTCAGACCCAATGCTGGCGCTGGGGAAATGCCCAGAAAGCAAGCCCTGGAGACGGTCAGGAACAACATCGAGTGGATCAAGGCAAACCAGGAAGCCATTCGCATATGGTTGGAAACCAACGTTGCATGAGATTCCTGTTGGCCATGTACATTATCTCAATACACAACCATTCAATTCCAGTGTATGTGTCTCATTTCAAACATTCCCATTACACAACTTTATATCTGTTGTTTGTGACTGTCGTAGCTGATATCAAATTTAAGTCACTAAAAGGACATAAATCTGGGGCTCTATTAGCAATACGTTGTTCTTTATACTTTGCGTACTTATAATCAATTTATGCAAATCTCTATGTTTCAACCCTTAAGTGATCAATTGATTTATAAAGTCGTTTGTAAATAACATTCCATAAAACCCCATTGTTTACGTATACCATCTTTACTGTATAGTGTTTTTCTGCATGCATACTACAAAACTATATTCCAATGGGAATTGCCATTGCCAGTCAGTCCATTTTTAATTGAATGCTTTATACAATACAAAATAATTTCAGAACAAACAAATAATTGAATTCGCTCAGATAAATAAACTGCCATCGTTTTTTGTATTCATGGCATTTTTTTTCTAATCAGCAGAGTTTGTATAATTAAAGAATTTTTAAAACATCAAAGGATATCCAACGGATGATACGAAGACACCCAACTCAGTCGTGTAGTTTTACATCAACTATTGGGTCAATGGTATTTGTGAGGCGGTCATTGGAACTTCGATGTTGATGGTCATTCGCTGCCTGGTTTGACATCGAAGCATTCCTATGATTGCTCTTCTGAACCTAAAGGAAGAGTCCAAGAGTACATTAGCCCACAACTGAATCATGTACACACTAGGGTTAGTCTCTTCAGTCTAGCCAAAGATGAGGCCAGAACAAAGACCAGGAACAGTCGAGTTTGAGGAAAGACCAAATAGGCGTCTGAATCTCACTTCAAATCTCCAAAAAAGATCCATTGTCAAATCCACCTTTGCAGGTAGTTTGCGCTACTTGTATCTCTTGCTGAAGCGTTGTCTTGTTCTAAGCTTATATGTCATCAGTCGGCAAACTACACAGCAAGGAGATGAGGAGGAGGGTGTTGAAAAAAACAGGTGGGCTATTAAATCTAGATTAAAAAGTTGTATAATCAAGATATTACTCTTGTGTACACAGGTGTTATAGAGTCTCGACTGGAGCCCTTCAAACCAAGCACATATTAACATTGTGGTCAGAAACAGGGTTAGTTCAGGACTTTGGCTTTGTGATCCCGGGGATTGATAAAGAGCAGTGGCACAACTTGGCTGTAGATTGGTTCGGTGATCCCCGCGTACCCGTTAGCATTGTGGTAGAAAATAACCGAGTTCTACCACTTCAACTAAACTAAGAGAGCTTGAGGAATCGAGGAGTCCAGAGCAAGAATGACAGAAGACTTTATTGCTACCCGCAAACAGGCGACAACAAAGCAGAGTGGCTTGCAAAACACACTGACAGATGTTTCTCGTGGTTCGCAAAACACACTGCAGAATGATTCTCGTCCCGCTCCTTATATACCCAATATTGTTTTCACTTTTTGCAAGTCATCCTCTAAGACTTCCATAACATGTCAGACTATCTAATGTTGATTTACATAACATGTTTTTCCAGGTCACAGCTTTACCTTTGAACTTACATTGATCCCTATGCATACAGAGCGATGGTGTACGTGTATGTGTGTCAGCATATTTTTCAAAGTTTGGAGTCTGTGCATCCTGACCCTTGGACCCTGCATGTGGCAGCGCACAACCTATGGGGAGAGGTGATCAGCTACTTTCCACTAATAATGTATCTATATAATATATAGGCCTAATAATATTGCCATAAAATGTAGGGCTCATTTCTTCCACAGCATTAGCAGGCTGACGTCAATTCCATGTTGTCAACTTAATACGCCTTCCAGATAATGCAATCAAGAGGTGGAACTAAGAGGAAGGGATGGCCCCCCCAGTGGTCTGCGTCCTCAGCGAGAGCCGCCCTGACTGGTGGTGTGCCACTGCAGGGCCCCCCAGTGGGCTGCGTCCTCAGCGAGAGCCGCCCTGACTGGTGGTGTGCCACTGCAGGGCCCCCCAGTGGGCCTGTGCTGCAGGGAGTGTTAGACAACCAATGTTGTTTGGGAGACTCTACATCGCTGGTGAATAAACTCTTGCTGGAGCTTGTATCACTCAAGAGAAACATTTAAATGCCATGAGCTTAATCCCGCGTACGTGCACGCTCACACACACTTAATTATGTGCACATGTTTAGACTAAATTCACCACCAAGGTATAAAAAGTATGCAGCTTACACATGTGGCGGGAGCTTATGTCTAAGATTAAAGGATATTGCCTTACTACGCCCATACCCTGAATACTTCCACCCAGGGAAATAGTAAACCTTTCACAATATTAGAAACACCAACCCAATAATGGTTTAGTTTCGTTCAATAAAGATAGTAGGGTTAGGGCTGGTACGTTCAATGTGTACCAGGAAGTCAGAAGAACCTTAAACCTGAGACCACTGGATCCAAGATGGCTGCTCGGTGTAACAACAGTAGTGAAAGCTATAGTAATATACTATAGTAATATACTTTTAATTAGAATGTATGTCTTATTTGTGCCTCATTAAATCCTACAAACAGTACTGTCAAACTGTTTCTATGTAAGATAAGAACATTAGCGTGCTAGTGCTAACGGTACATGGCCGGAGGTTTTTAAACATCCTAAGGCTGAAGACATATTTGGAACTCAAATACTGACGGAGCCAGACTGATATTCTGAGTCATTTAAAGATCTGGAAAAGGTGGATGGTTTCACAAGGCCCTAACCCAGCCTTAGACAGCAGAGTAAGGCCTAAACCTTTCAATACATTATACTACTGGATACCTGAATTTCCCTCAGGATAAATAAAGTATCTATCTACTATCACATTTTCCCATCTCAATGAGACAAATATATTAAACAATATATGTAAATCATTGAAGATTGAATGGATTGATGGGTTGATTCAAAATATTGGATCAACTCATTAAAATGGCAAACGGCACAAAATCCTTTCGTTTACCTTGACAGCGGTCAATTATACTTGCCAACGGTGAATTATCAAATATAATTCACCGCCGGAAGTTGTGAAGTCCCCATGCAAGTGAACGGAGCATAAACAAAAATAATTGACAGCTGAACGTTGGAAAGGCCCATGCAAGTGAACGGAGCAGTCTACAGCATTGAGAAGAGCCGTGTAATAATCCATAATAATGTAAGGTTTAGAAGTTAAAGCTGGGGTATGTAGTCCTGTTCAGAAGCACTTTGTCTTATACTGGGGGAAATGGCCCGTCTAATTTCAGAGGAATCGGTACGCTATGTCAGCAGGAAAAGGAACGGAAAATAACAGAGCTCTGTGACAGCCGCAAGACTGAGAAAACTCCGCCCAATCTGTATCCTTCAGACCGTAGGGCACGGATTGGTCGAAGTTTGCTCGGAGACTAAGGAACCAATCAGATGCCTTCATGTCTAGTTCTGCACCCGCCCCCCTCCTACGGGAGCGCGCACAGCCTTCAGGTCCCTGTGTGTGGGGGCGTGGCTTGGACGGACTCACTGACGGGAGGGGGAGCAGGGGGGAGGAACTTAGAGGAGGCAGGAGGAGGTGCTTTTTTCAAATCTTGCTCGCTCTCTTGCTAGTTTTCCAGGATTACATACCCCAGCTTTAAAGCTAGGGTATGCGATTTTGGGGAAAACAGCCGTTGAGATTCCGTTGCGTTCTCTCTGGTCCCTCCCTCCCACGCGCTACCTGCTGTAGCTCCTCCCTCCAAACGTCAGTGATGCGCGTTCATGTGAATTCAGTTACATTGATAGGAAGACGAAACACCATGTCCGATTCCGAGGTAATTAAACATTAGTGCTGATAACTGCATAAGTAAAGTACATATATAGCATCAACATCTTACTCACAGACATACCATGTATGTTATCTTAAAATCATTGTAATTGCGCTGGTAGAAAGGTAGCTGTATCAGCCAAGCAAGTTAGCAAACTAAGTGCAACTGTTATTTGTTAGCATAAGCTGCTAGGCTCGTGAACGCTCACGCAGGGACGCACAAACGTCGGTGCCAAGTTGACGGACAGTCCCACAGCCAATAAGAACGGAGAATCGGAGCCTCGCTCTGATTGGTCAAAGTGTACATGAGCGGTGGCAATTTTTTGGGGGGGCACACAGAGGCAGGGGAGAGCAAAATGATGAAGATATTCTCAGAGCACTTCGCCTACATATAGCTGACTGGCTATTATGACATTTTTGCTAAATATTTCAGTAAAAAAATCGCCTAGCCTAGCTTTAATTCATATTTGAAAGTTGTAGAATAAGTTAATATAATTTATATTGGAGTTAATTTGCTAGAAATGTATTTACAATGTTTAGTCAGTTAATCATTTACATATTTATGTTACACCAATTCTTAATGACATATTTACATGTTTGTTTCCATCTTTAACACAGTCAGGATATTCTGTTGGATCTGCCTCTGACTCCCTCACGTTTAAGCCTCGTGCCCACTACCTCCGTCAGTTGTCCGTCACCCATTGACTTTGAATGGGGACGGACGCGCAATGCATTGTGGATCCGTCCGTTCAGTTGGAGCGTTCGAAACCGTCAGAAAGTTGAAAAATGTTCAACTTTTTCGGCAGCGACGGATCCGTCATCCAATCAGATCGCGTATGCAAATTTAAGCACTGTGACGCGACTCGGGCTCGATACTGGAAAGCGGGAGAGCGGTGGAGAAGTTAATTTAAAAAATGGAGCGCGAAGCGATTTGATTGGCTGACGGATGCCTCTGCAAAGACTACTCCCCCATCCGTCAGCCACGCCTTCCCACGTCCGTTGACTGACGGTGCAGTGGGCATGTAGGGTTACGTCAAGCCTCGTGCCCACTACCTCCGTCAGTTGTGACCGTGCACCCATTGACTTTGAATGGGGACGGACGCGCAAATGCATTGTGGATCCGTCCGTCATCAAGTTGGAGCGTTCGAAACCGTCCAGAAAGTTTGAAAAATTGTTCAACTTTTTCCGGCAGCGACGGTATCCGTCATCCAATCAGATCGCGTCCTAGTGCAAATTTTAAGCACTGTGACGCGACTCGGACTCGATACGGAAAGCGGGAGAGCGGCTGCGAAAAGTTGAACATTTTTCAACTTTCTGACGGTTTCGAACGCTCCAACTGAACGGACGGATCCACAATGCATTGCGCGTCCGTCCCCATTCAAAGTCAATGGGTGACGGACAACTGACGGAGGTAGTGGGCACGAGGCCTTAGTCTTAATTCTAGCTTCTGATTGGTTAGTTCAGTCACGTGATGGGTCCGAACAATGAAGTGTTGTGGTTGTGAGTTGAATGATAAAGTAAAGTAAAGTACCGCTGGAGAAAGTCATCCGACCGTCTCATAAAGAGTGGTCCATCACCACATATCGAACCCTCACGTTACAATAATTCAACTCCAGTTTGGTTTTTGTCCAAGTGTACAAAATGATTCTTGACGAAAACTGGTGGCGCCGCGTCCAGCGTCAGTGCCGCCTCTGCCCAGCTCCCAACCCAACTTTGAAAATAGATTAACGGCCATATATTTATTATCGCCCGATAAAAGTCTGGCGTTAACGCCGATAACGGCCCACCACTAATATATATGCAAATTTAGGTTCATGGATTGATTCAGCAACTGTTCATACAGCCAGACAAAAAAAAAGATTTGCACTGTCCATTTTCAATGAGAACAGTAGCTACAACTGTAAACAACAAGCAAGACTTGCTTTGTTAAAGTCCCTACACACACATACATAGCAATCACATGTACATTAAAAAGAGAGAAACTCACTTTTTGTTGGCAACAACGTAAATACAGGGATTGTAAAAGGTGGATGATTTTGCAAAGAGTGGAGCAATGATGGCCATTGCGGCAGGAATGCTCTTTGGGTCTGAAAATGATGCCCACAGACAGACTATGGAGTATGGAGACCAAGCCACCAGGAACATGACAATCATCACTACTGACATCTGGGGGGCAGAAAAAAATGTAGAGCATCATTAAAACATTTGAAGAAAAAATAGATAATTCCAGCAAGCAAACCAATTGACCCTGCCTGTTATAACCTCATAAACTACAATCAATAATGAAATATGAATACGTTTCATCAGAAGGTGGACATCGGTACACTCAATAATCTTGATTGAAAGAATTTGTTATTTAAGCTAGCGCTTAAATTGTTCCTGTGAAAGACGGGCAACCCTTGCCTTTGACAAATGAGCTCTGACTTGAGCTATTAAAGACACATATCAGTCCAAAGGTGCCATACAGTGGGCTTTAAATGCAACATTGGCCGCATTCAACTATCAGGAAATGCTACTAATTCAAGTAATGGGGATATCCGTATATAACGCGTCATCTATTTGGATATAGGCTCAGCTAGAGGTTTCTTTACCCTAGTAACATCCATCTGGTCCGACCAGTCCATGTTTAGGTTCTCCAGACAGTTGCTTGCTTTGAACCTCTTCATAGTGATGGACACATTGTAGTAGCAGTAGAACATGACACCCAGGGGTACCACAAAGTTAACAGCTATCACTGCCATTGTGTAAGAAACAAAAGAGCTGCGAATGAGAGGAAAATAAAGATAATGCACATTTTTATACATTTTTATGAACCTATATATGATTGATACAAAAATGATTAAATAAATAGAACAGGGCCACACAGAATCGTCTATATTAACAGCTATATAGGACTAGGGAACCTACGCATCATTCTGCCTCCAGTTGATGGTGCAAGTGGCTCCGGTGGGGTCAGGGGCATAGCCCGACCAGCCAACGATGGGCATGGACGACCAGAACACAGCATTGAGCCAGGCTGCTAGAATCAACAGTGTGTACGAACGAGCAGTCATTTTCTGGCCTTTGCGGGGGAAAATAAACAAATATAGCGGTTTGGTTTCATTGATTGACAGCACTATCACATGGAGAGGGTGGATACAGAATGATTGTGAGGACGTGCTACCTATGTCAGGTCTACATATGCTCAGATATCGGTCAATGGCGACCACAGTCAGCAGGCCAATACTGGCCATGCCAAAGAAGATGTTGAGTGCTGCATAGATCTGAAATGATGAATAACACAGGGCGAAGTTATCGAAACACACTGAACTTGGAGAGGGCAAGTACTCTTTGTCACTAGACTATTCAGAAATGACATGGTCTGCATTCAACTCAATAATTCTTAACAAAAGTAGGTGATTTGGTATTAATTTAATAAGTAAATAAAATTTTCAATGTAAATCAACCAACTTGACATCCAGTGTATCCAAATTTCCAGCTGCCATGGAGATCGGAGGCAGCAGATAAAGGATAGCCGATGGCAGCCACCCCGATGTCAGTAAGTGCCAGGTTTATGATGATGGCGTTGGTGGCAGTACGGAGCTCCTTACATTTCACAAACATTAGCAGCACCACAATGTTGCTGGCCAAACTGACAATGCCTGATGGCGACAAAGTACACACATTAGAGGTTCTCTTTCTAACAATAATTTCTATATTGTCTAGCTGACCAGCTGTCCCGTGATACCTTGGCCTGGCAAAGTCGTTAAGGCTAATAGAGGCTTTCTTAGCTGGACTTGGAATAGCCTTTTGAAAGATTATACAACAATAAACTGTCAGATTCAAAATCTGGTTACTTTGACAATACCATGACCTCGTAACTTGAATAATAAATGGCTAGAATTGAATGAACTACATGTCTACTATACCTTTTCAACAGTATCAGTGTTCAATACCAGTTTGTAGCTCTCCATAATGTGTGCATTGTTGATTTCAGTAATTAAGCGCTCTATATTTGTGGTGTTGTAGGCAATCCCAAAACTAAATAGAGATTGCTTATTGTGATTAGGAAGTTCATTGGGATACTTCCTAATCAGGAAAATATTATCAATGAATTCAAATAAAAATGTTAGATTGCATTTACCATTACATTTATTTATATTATGCCACTTAGACTAATAAAAAAAATACATATAATAAACTTACCTGCAGTGATGAGGTAGCTGGCCACAATATTATGCTCCAACTGTGTGAAAGCGCTCTTCCCTCCATAAGGTACTACTTCCCCTGAAGCGTTGACCAAAGAATCTAGTCCCATCTTAATGAACTACAAAGTCAATCGCTTTTGTCGATTAAATAAAATAACAATGTTCCCAGTAATACTATACTCCGTCGAATTCAATTAGCTAGGAGTGAGTTTCAATAATAATAATAATACAAAAAATAATACAAAAAAAACAATTCTGCCACTTCACCCTAAAACCTGTTGCAGAACTCCAGGGCCTTGGTAGAGGGGCCTGGGAGGGGGTTTTAAGTGTGGGATTACAACCTTCACCCTTATTACTAATTCTTAGCAGCCTGTTTGTTTCTAGCAGTAGAGGATTACATCTCACGTGGGATTAGGTAGTTGCCAACATGAGTCTTGGTTTCACAAAAATGCTAAGTAGTGGCCTGCATTGCCTTCTAATAAAAACAAGTTTTTTTTTCATTAATTCATTTGGATATTTATCATGATACAACATACTAACTCATTAATAAATCTGCCATCTTTGTATTTTTGTGTGCTTGTTTTAAACCTGCGTTTATGTTCTCTTCTTCAAGCTCCATCGTGTTCCAAGTTTCTAAAGAGGTGATGGGACAACAATAAATAGATTTTCAACTTGATGTCAATCTATTGCAGCCTGTTTTGCTTTGACCCCTCACAGCCATGACCGTATTATGGACGGGGTCACGGGGAACTTGAGACCATGCTGCAATCAGACATCTTGCGTTGCCCCAAGTTTTATTTTTGCTTAAAATAGATACTACTTGGGGTTCCTAACCTGGACATAATAAAGGAGGTTGTATATCATCAGCATAACATTCATAACCACCGCATCCCCACGTTGACTCGGACACATCCACCCCTTCCAGCCATGTGCAACTTAATTAGGCCTACACCAAAATCACTGAAACACATGCACATACAAGTTATATCTTATATTGGCAATTAGTATATATGTTGGAAAATGAAATGAGTTAAGGCCTTCTTGAAATTACCGTTTAAGTTCTTGGGATGTTGTGAATTCACAGTAGGCTAATAAGAGTCTATTGCCCTCACACACAGGCTAGTGGCCTCAGCCGTTTTGTAAGTGAGCTGAATTATTTTTGTCACATATTTTCTGCAGTGTAGAAGTAATTTAAATCAATCTTAATCCAATTTCACCATGTTATCTGTATACAGCATCAACTGTTAGGAAGAAGTGATCATTCCCTTGAATTTAAAACAGCACTTTTCAAAGTAATGAATATGAATTCATTCACTGAATGTCAAGAATTAGATGACATTATATTATATTAAATAATATAGTGTAGTATAGTTATTCCAAAAACAGACTTGTAGTTGGAGGGAATGGTATCGTGGCACCAATCATGCAGACGTTCGGGGTTCGATTCCCACAATTTCATTCAAGTCATTGTTAGGTGATGCTCTATTATTGCAGTTACAACGATCAGTGCGGGTCGTATTTAAGATTATTAGCAGTAAACTCAAACTTCTCCCATACTGGTGAGCGTTTTCTTGGATTACTCATCACACAACCCGGTCTCACGAAAATTCGCAAGTACGTCTCGCTGCGGCCTGCGGGAAGGCGGGGCGTGACATCACGCCCCGCCCACATCACGGGCGAGTGCATTCTGGGACACATCACGGGCGAGTGCATTGTGGGATTGTTTGCGCCCGAATATATTAATAATAATTTTAATATATAAATATATATATATAGATCGTTAAATCGCTTGACGGTAAATTACGTAATATATATTAATTTATATATATAATATATTATATATATATATATATATATATATATATATATATATATATATATATATATATATAAAACGTCCCTGTGATAAAATAATGTATAGACTGTGTGCTAGACCGATCTAACGGGGTCATCCCTATGTTCCCCGCTTTGTATGTGACCGGTGTTTTTCGTAGGTGGAATCCGGAAGAATGAATATTAGGGTTACGGTTATGGTTAGGGTTAGGATGAGGGTTAAAGTTAGGGTGAGGGTTACGGTTATGGTTAGGGTTAGGGTTAGGAGTCAGCGTGTGAGTTTGCCTGACAGGCTGTCTGTCCAATCCTAGCGCTTGAGGCGGAACTTTTTTCCGGATTCCACCTAACGAAAAAACGCGACCCGGGGAACAAAGTTTTACGCTCCCGATCTAACTCTAACTACTACCACAAGGTAACTCTCTCGTTACCTGTGGTGAAATGTTGGGGAACAGACTTTCGCTATGAGTAGTCGGCTGAAGTCTCGCCTATTAATTCTAGCCAGCCATAAATCTCTCCTTCGCTGGCTCAAATCCTCAGTTTGTCGCGTAGAGCCTATGTTAAGAATGTCAACTATGTCAACAATATGGCCGCCGCGAACGCGGTGACGTTTATAGAATAAGGTCTATACACAGCTATATATATATTGTAGCGCCGGGGCTGTTTTCTGTGTTGCACGACTGCTATTGGTTGGTGTGTTCTGTTTTGTGTGTTGTACGACTGCTATTGGTTGATGTGTTCCCATCATGCTCTGCTATTGGTTGATGTGTTCCCATCATGCTTAGCGGGGGCGGAAGTTAGCAGGGGTTATAAAAGGACAGTTAGGTGGTTAGTTCTGGTTGGTTGTGGTTGGTTGTGAACGGTGCACCCTTTAAAATTGCAATAAAGTGACTGGAAGAATATAACACGCCTCTGCTTTTGGATATTCGCCACATTGGTGTCAGAAGTGGGATTTTATAAAACGAATACCCCCCTACGAAGATGGCGATGTCAAGAAGCTATTCAGAGAAGAAAATCCACGAGATTGAAGTTATTCTTCAGCGTCTCGGCGAAGATCTTCCTGCGGAGATGAGTGATCGACCCGACGGTGCCAGTGCTCCCCGCCGCCATGCAAGACGGGTGTCAGCCGAAGTTGAGCACGCTGACCGCCGACGAGTGACCAGCACAGAGAGACTGCCATCACTGACCTACACCGCCGAGGAGAGGGCGTCGCTGACCGCCGCCATCGGGAGGGAGTCGCTGACCGGAGCTGAGAGCTCACCGGTACTCACCGCCACCGTGGAGAGGACGCCGCGCGGACCGTTGCGGAGAGGACGCCCGCCGACCGCCGCCGGCGAGGGCGCCGCCAAACCGCCGCCGGGAGAGCGCCGCCGACCGCCGCCGGGAGGGCGCCGCCGACCGCCTCGCCGTCGGCCGCTGCTGCCATCATGCCCATCGCTAGCCCAGCACTACGGGACACCTTCAAGCTCCCACGATACGCCGGCATTACAGCCCTGGAGCCGTACCTAGCACAAGTTGGACTGGCTGCAGCATATAACCAGTGGAACAACCAAGCCACTGCTGCCCACGTTGCTCTAGCATTAGAGGGGAAGGCACAGCAGGTCTTGCTCGACCTTACGCCCACCGAGCGACTAGACTACGCGATACTAGCGGCTGCGTTGGAACGACGCTTTGGCAAACGGGTTTCAAAGGACAACATGCGGGACCAGCTGACCCGCCGGCACCGCCAAGAGGGTGAGACGCTGGGTACTTATGCCGCAGATGTGCGTTTCTATGCATGTCGGGGCTACCCCACGTTTGAGGAACCAGCCCTTGAGGAGCTAGCCCTGGGCGCCTTCATCCATGGCCTCACACCGGAGAGACTGAAAGAACACCTCCGCATCATGGCACCGACCAGCCTCAATGCCGCGCTGGATGAGGCAGAGAGGGTGGAGGCTGTTATGATCCCAACCAAACGACCAGGTCCCCAGGTGTGCCGGGCCGACGTCAGCGATGAAGAAGGGAACATCGAGGAAAGGGCCGTCTTCCAGGCTCGTCCGTCGCCAACTCGACCAGACCGACGTCGACCAACCCACGGGCCCCGGGAACGCCGTTTAAACGACCCGTGCTGGCGCTGTGGAGAGGTGGGGCACTGGGCCCCGGACTGCCTCGCCCCCGCACCAAAACACCACAGAGCCCCACAGTCGGAGAACTAAGGCGGGTAGGCACCCTGGGGAGACTGCCACCCGTCCAACCGATCATAGACCCCATTGAGAACAACGACAAGATTGGTAGAGTGGGCCACGCACACGGCCTCTACCTCCTCTGTTCCATCAAGGGACACCCCTGCTGGGCTCTCGTGGACACGGGCTCCACCATCTCCATTGTGCGCCCAGGGGTGCTTCCAGAGACCGGAATGGACGCCCACCGACTGTAAGATCCGAACAGTGACCGGGAGAAACTAGCTGGGATGCTGGGGAAAAATCCCGCTGCCAGTGAAGGTGGGGAACACACCGAAACCACCCACAAGTTTTTGGGTGGCCCAAATTCTTAGACCCCTGCATCATCGGGCCTGGATCTACTGACTCGTTGGGGGGCTAGGGTGGATGTGTGTCGAGGAACACCATTCACTTAGGCACGGAGACGGTTGACCCCTCCAGCGCCGTCAAGGGGGGAAGATGGAGTGTACACAAGCCCAGCTGTGTTCACCAGGCGCCGCACCATCGCCGCCCCCGCAGCCACCACCACCATCCCCTGAGACGACAACAGCGACCTCCATGGAGGCTACGACTCCTCAGCCCCCATCGTCAGATGTTAACAACGCGATCCAGGAACTGTATCAGCGGAGCAGTGAAGGACTCGATGCTCAGCAGAGTCAACAGCTGCGAGACCTGCTCCAGCAGTTTACAGACATTTTTGCTGCACGAAATCAGGACTGCACCCAAACTAACCTGGTGCAGCACTCAATTGACACTGGCACGGCCCTGCCCATTAGACTGCGAGCCCGCCGACTAGGGTTCGCCAAACAAGAAGCAGCAGAGCAGATGATCCAGGAGATGGCTGAGGCGGGGGTGATAGAGCCATCCAACAGCCCCTGGGCTGCCCCTGCCCTCCTGGTCAAAAAGAAGGACGACACCTGGAGGTTCTGTGTAGACTATCGTCACTTGAACGACGTAACCAGAAAGGACTCTTATCCCTTGCCCCGCATAGATGACGCCTTGGACAAAGTTGCAGGGTCTCAGTGGTTCAGCTCACTAGACCTGCGGAGCGGCTACTGGCAGGTGGAGCTTGCACCAGATGCAAGACCCAAGACGGCTTTCACCATCGGCCAAGGGCTCTGGCAGTTCAGGGTGATGCCCTTTGGTCTCTGCAATGCTCCCGCTACGTTCGAGAGACTTATGGAGAGGGTCCTGGCTCACATCCACGGAAGACAGTGCGTGGTCTACCTTGATGACCTTCTGGTCCACGCCAGGGACTTTCGAAGCTGGCCCTGGAGAACCTCCGCCAGGTCTTCCAAGCCATTCGGGGTGCAGGCCTGCGCCTACACCCCAAAAAGTGCAACCTACTGCAGCGCGAGACCAGGTTCCTGGGCCATGTCGTGGGGCCAGAAGGTGTGGCTACGGACCCTGCCAAGGTGGAGGCGGTGAGGAATTGGCCCATCCCCCGAAATGTCGGGGAGGTGCGCAGCTTCCTGGGGCTCGCCTCATACTATCGACGGTTCGTCCGTGACTTTGCGTCAATTGCCGCCCTCCTGCACCGTCTCACGGACAAGGGGAGGGAGTTCAGCTGGGAGTACAACTGCGCAGCCGCCTTCGCCCAGCTCCGTGCTGCTCTGACAACTGCACCCATCCTGGCCCTTCCTGACCCTGGCCGCAGCTTCATAGTGGACACGGATGCCAGTGACGTGGGACTGGGGGCAGTCCTGTCACAAGGGGGAGCGGGGGGCGAGAGGGTGGTGGCGTACTACAGTCGCTCCTTGTCTCGCCCCGAGCACAACTACTGCGTCACCCGACGTGAAACTCTTGGGCGGTGGTTTGAGGCGTTTCAAAAACACTTTCGCCCCTACCTCTACGGCCAGCGGTTCCCTTCTCCGGACGGACCACGCGTTCCCTGACCTGGGTTTGCTCAGTTTCAAGGAGCCTGAGGGTCAGGTGGCCCGGTGGATCGAGGCCCTACAGGACTACATATTTGAAGTCCAACACCAGAGCTGGGCGTCTGCACAAGCAATGCAGAAGATGCCCTGTTCCGCACGCCCCTGTGTGAGGACTGCAGAACACTGTTGAACGCCAGGAGGAGCGAGATGGAGCTACTCTCCGGGTAGCTGCCACGGGACAGGTCGGGCCAGGTGAAGGTTGGCTGACTGCAATGGAGGACCAGGAGTGGCAGGCGGCACAGGACAGTGACCCCACACTGGCCAAGGGTAGGACAGTGGGTTGACAACCAGGCACGCCCCCCCCAGCAGGCTGTCTCTGCCTTGTCCGTGGAAACCAAGACCTACTACTCGGAGTGGGCCACCCTGGCACGGCGTGATGGACTGCTTTACAGGGTCTGGCGTGCACCAGGTTGGGGGAGAGATGTGTGGCAGTTACTGGTGCCCAAGGGACTGGCACCAACGGGGTGCTACATGCGGTCCACGGTTCGCGGTGGGGCAGGACACTACGGGGTGGCCAAGACCCTCAACAAGCTGCCGCCCAGCGTTTTAACTGGCCTGGTTGCAGGAAGGACACAGAGCTTTTCGTTCACTGCTGTGACTCCTGCACTGCTAAGAAGGGGCCGAAGCTGGACGTTCCCGGGCCCCCTTTGCAGCAATAATCAGGTGGGGGGCCCCCCATGGAGCGGGTTGGGGTGGACATCCTGGGCCCATTCCCCATCACAGACAGTGGAACCGCTACGTCCTCCGGTGGCCCATGGACTATTTCACTAAGTGGCCGGAGGCGTATGCGGTCCCCGACCATTGTGCGGTGACCACAGCCGAGCGTCTGGTGTGTGAGATGTTCTGTCGGTTCGGGGCACCTCAAAGAACTGCACAGCGATCAGGGGCGGAACTTGAGGCTCAAGTCTTTGCTTGAGGTGTGCAAACGAATGGGGGGTAAGCAAGACCAGGACGACGCCTCTCCACCCCCAGAGCGACGGGCTAGTGGAGCGGGTTCAACCGGACGCTTGCTACGCAACTGGCATTGTCACCTCAACGACACCAGCGAGACTGGGACCGCCAACCTACCCCTGTGTCCTGTGGGCTTATCGCTCAGCGGTGCAAGAGACACGCGGTGCACGCCAGCCACACTTATGTTCGGCAGGGAGCTGCGGACGCCTGTGGACCTAGCCTTGGCGCGCCCCCCCCGACACTGATTCTCCCCAAGATACCGGGCTTCCGAGTACCTGCGGGACATCCAACAGCGCTCTGGCAGAGGCCCACGAGTTTGCCAGGCAGCGCCAGGAACAGGCGGGGGTACGGACAAAAGCGGGGGTATGACCTCCGTTGCAGGGCCGCTCCTTCATGCCTTGGGAGAGGGTGTGGGTCTACCAACCCAACCCGAGAAAAAGGGGGTCTCCCCCAAACTGCCCAGCCAGTGGGTGGGGCCCTGTAAGGTGCTGGAACAACTTTCCGACGTTGTGTATCGGGTGAAGATGTGTGGCCGTGGGCGGGTGGTGGTGCTACACACAGAAGACCGCTTGGCACCCTACCGCCCCCCTGCCGACCGGACTTCCCGACACACCCAGCTCACCCAGCACGGGCTCCACTCACACCGACGCGAGTCCTCCGACTCGAACAGACAGTGGGGGTTGGGCCATGCGACTCCACGGCGGCTCACAGGCGGCGGCGGCCTCCCCGTCGCGCTATCAGGACTTTGTTGTCGGCTGAGGACAGGCGACATTCTGTTGGGGGTAATGTAGCGCCAGGGCTGTTTTCTGTGTTGTACGACTGCTATTGGTTGGTGTGTTCTGTGTTCTGTGATGTGTTGTAACGACTGGCTATTGGTTGATGTGTTTCCCATCATGCTCTGCTAGCTATTGGGTTGATGGTGGTCCCATCATGCTTAGCGGGGGCGGAATTAGCAGGGGTTATAAAAGGACAGTTAGGTGGTGTTAGTTCTGGTTGGTTGTGGTTGGTTTGTGAACCCGGTGCACACCTTTAAAATTG